>VNJN01000616.1:0-118749 GCA_008042485.1 Drosophila mayri | reverse complement strand
ATATGTATGCGTATAACAGAGATTCAGTAGCTTACAGCTGCTGGAATCAACGATTAAATGTTATCTGTGAGACCCTATGTTACTGATAATGTTATGTTAAGCTTTAAAATATTGTAAACAAGCATGTATGACCGCATTAGTTACCGGCCAAAAATGCTAAACAGATATTAAAATCAGGGGTCACTCTTGAAAAGATAAAACATTTGTTCTGCTGGGAAACGGTTCCTATGCCTGGTTCGCTGCTAGTTCACATTTGGTTCAAATTACATAGTTGGCGCCTATGTTATCAGCCCTCACACACCACCCACTGTTGTGCGATTTTCTAAAAAACGTATGGATAGAAACTTATGAAATTCTCACCAAATGTTCTCTAATCCTTCCTTAGTAAGCCAGTATACCGTGCAAATGCGCACACCTCCGAAAATTTGAGTTATACGACTTACAATTTTTGCTGCCCTGTTTTGTATGGAGCAGACCCCGAGGTTGGTCTACTGTAATGCAATTTTCTCAAAAACTTATGGATAGGATTGAATGAAACTTGGCAGGATATAACTACAATATATGTCCTTTATCCTGGCATACCACTTATATTGGCACACTTCCGATTTGCCGAGATATTGGAAAAATAGTGAAAACCCGATTTTTCAAAGGCTTTTTTTTAATAGATCCAAAGGTCAAATACCCCAAAACCAGTAAAAAACATTAGTAAATTTGTTCTTTAGTATTTATAAATTTTATTTAGTTTGATTAAGTGCCTTATTTAGAAAATAAATAAAATATAAAAAATGTCTCCGTGTTCCATTTTCCCATCGTTCCATTTCGACGCTAACTCACCGACGCTAATTTGACGGACATCCACGATTCCATGTGCGTCAAAATAGCGTCGGTGAGTTAGCGTCGAAACGAACGGTGGGAAAAAGGAACACGGAGACCTTTTTTATATTTTATTTATTTTGTATATAAGGCACTGATTTAAATTAAAATTAAAAAACTCTTCCCAAACCCAAGAAAATCTATTAGTACATTTAATTCTCAAAATGCTGGAAGTTTATTTTGTTTAAATCAGTGCCTTATTTACAAAATAAGTAAAATATAAAAAAGGTCCTCTTGTTCCACGTGTTCCACTTCTCCACCGTTCCGTTTCGACGCTAACTCACCGACGCTATTTTGACGCACAACACGATTCCATGCGAATGGCAGCGGAAGAAGAAGAATATCAACACGTGCCGCTTACATTTGTTTTCTCGAATTGCTTAACAAAAAATGGTTAAAACTAAGCGCAAGCCAGCACTTCAGCCGGTGGAAGAGGATTCAGACAGCGATTCCAGCTTCGACGAACTGGGGCCCGAGGACGTCGAGTTCCACGACGAGGAACCAGACAGTGACAGCAGCGCCAATGAAGGCCCATCCAGCAGCAAAAAACAGCTAAAACCGGATCAGGATAGAGGCGACGATGACAAAGAAGTCGATAATGAAAATTTCGACGAGGATGGGGATGATGACGACGAGGATGAGGAGGACGATGATGAAAAGGACGACAAAACGCCCCGCCTGCCAGTCCTTAACCCACTTAGCTTGATGCGAAACAAGGAACAGCGCATGGCGCTCTTCAAAAAGATGAAGAAGGAAAAACATAAGAAGAAAATGCAGGAGCGCCGTGCCAGACGGAAGGCCGGCCTTCCTGCCAATCCGGGTCACACGATCGAGAGCCTGCGTGAGAAGGATCAGACAGAGGTGGCCAATCTCAACGACTCGGACAACGAGGAGTTGCAAAAGGAACTCGAACTGGACGATTTCAGTTCGTACTTTGAGCGCTCGTACGAGCCCAAAGTGCTGATCACCTTCGCCGACAATCCGGTGACCAAGACGCGTAAGTTCGGCCTGGAACTGTCACGTATTTTCCCTAACGCCCTGGTCAAGATCAGAAACAAGTCGTCAGTGAAGAAAATCTGCAAGAGCGCTGAACGCGAGGAGTTCACCGATGTGGTAATTGTGAACGAGGATCGCCGAAAGCCCAATGGCCTGCTGGTCATCCACTTGCCCAACGGTCCCACCGCCCACTTCAAGCTGTCAAATGTTAAGCTGACATCGGACATAAAGCGCGATCACAAGGAGATCACCAAGCACCGGCCGGAAGTGATTCTGACCAACTTTACGACTCGTTTGGGTCTCACAGTGGGCCGCATGCTGGGTGCCCTGTTCCATCACGATCCAGAGTTTCGCGGTCGTCGCGCCGTGACGTTCCACAATCAGCGCGATTACATCTTCTTCCGCCATCACCGCTACGAATTCACCAAGGAGGGCAAACGCGTGAAGCTGCGCGAACTGGGACCGCGATTCACCCTCAAGCTTCGTTCCCTGCAGGAGGGAACATTTGACAGCAAGACGGGAGACTACGCCTGGATAATCAGCAACAAGCGGCATGCCATGGAGTCTCGCAGACGCTTCTTCCTTTAGCTGGATTTCCATGTTTTGTATTTAGTTATAATGCTAACGTAAATAAACCAAAAAATAATACAATTGACGATTTTTTATCGAAGAGAGTAATAACCAAAAGCGACCGCCACATTGTTTTGTCGGAAGTTAAATAAAATACAAATTGCTTAGCCTAAATGTGCAACACTCAACAGTTAACCAATTGGCACACCACGAGACGAGCGGTCTCTGCCACCGACTACATGGTGGGGCACTGTGGATTCGGACCGCCGACACCGGCCACAGCGGCTGTGGGATCGCCGAAGGGCAGGTCACCGCCCGTCTCGGCCAGAATCTCTGGCGGCGGCTGTCCGTAGTCCTGCAGCTTCCGCATGTCGTCCAGCACCACTCGGAACTTTTCCCGCTTCACGGCGGGCGAATCATCAGGCTTCTCACTCTGTAAATGCCCCTCGATCACCTTGTACAGCTCCATTTGCTTCTGGTATCTGCAGATATCGGGTTTTACTGTCAGTGTTTATTCGTGGATTATCGCTTTACTGCGTTTACCTCTCCTTGTCCTCGGCCGACAGCTTGGCGTCATTCTCCTCAAGGTACTTCGGGTACTTCTCCAGCAGCTCCCGGATGCTTGGCAGTAGGATCTCTGCAGAGAGCAGGCTCTGCATCATGCCCTCCATGAAGGGCATAAACATGTTGCCATCGGCCTCGCCGGTCTGTTAATAACAAGCTCAATGATTACTTGGCGACACAGGAGAAGCTTTAGATAATTTAACGTACCCCGTCGAGGTTCAGGGAGCCAAACATGCTGGCAATGTCGTTCTCGGATGCGGGCGCGGTCAGGTTCTCTGATCCCTCCTGCAGACCCTTCAGGGCCTGTGAAATGCTGTCGGAATACTTGGACACGTCCTCATCGGTGGCCGAGTTTTCGCCGCTCAACGTGAGGGCCGCTGCCTCGGCCATCTTCTTAAACCCGGCCATGATCTGATCGGGATCTTGCGGAAGCGGCGGAATATCACCGGTGGGAGTGTTGGGGCCCCCGAAAAGCGTGTTCATTCGATCGGCCAACACCTTGGCCTGCTCACTGTCAGGCGGCGAAAGGTGAGAATACAAAGTTCAATTGATGGCACACAACATTAGCACTTGAGATGAGGCAATCTGCCGTGACTCACATGAAAAACGCATCAGGGTCGTCAGAGCCAGCGGCTCCCTCGGTGGCTGCTCCATCCGCGGCCTTGGCCTTCTCCTCTTTATCGCCCCCACTGCCGCTCTTGTCGAAATCCTGTAGAGCACCTGTAAAGGTTCACAATCACAAGGTGTGCGAGACACATGGGGCGTTATATAATTGGTTTCGCTAGATTACCGCTGAGGGGGCGCATGGCCGGTACTCACTGTCCAGCAGGTCGTTTAATTCATCGCCGTTTTTCTTTTCCTCGGACATTGTGTAATTTTAATTAAAATTACGGCAGGTTGGTTATTTCAGGAGGAGGCTAGAGATGTGGAAGCACCGATGTTTCCATCGATATATTCATCGGATTGTCTATCTATCTATGTCGCGCTCTTTCCATCTCTTTCCTCTCGCCCACAAGCTGAAATTCAAACTGTGACCGCTTGATGGCGTTTTGTTCTTGCGACAAGTCGAAGTCGTTCTCCAATCAAGTTCCTTGCCTAAGTCTTTTGTTTGTTATTAAAAACACAAATTAAATAAAAAAAACGTAATTGGTTATGTATTTTATTTAGTTTAAGAAGCTACTGAATTATTTCAAAGATAAAGATAAATCTATACATAGAAAGGATTTTATTTTTATGGATTTTATTTAATTTAAGAAAGAGCTTATAAATTATATTTAATATAAATAATAAATAATTAATAAATACAATGGACTCCAATTATCTAGTTTTTTATTATATTTTATTAATGGGCAATTGATTCCAGCTTTCAAATTCAAAAAAAAGAAAAATTTACGATCCCAGCTTCTTCTCATAAATTCACTCAAACTCTTAGTTAACAATTAATTTTTATTTTTAAAAAATCTTACGACCTCAAATGTCCTAAGTACGGACTAGTAAATTACAACTTAGCAACAACCGCACATATGTAGATGCCTCTTTTCGGAAACAAAATGAGACAATCCAAGGACATTAGTCGAAGATTATCTAAAATAATCACCCAAAATATTTACGGTTGTTCTGCGAAACACCACACACAACACACAGCAACTCCCCGGGCCATGCCATGCACCTTGCTGTGCGTGAACGAAGATCGGCGACCAAACTGCGACCAGAACCCAAACCGCACATAGCTGAGTGCTGAGTGCTGAGCGTTGAGGGGTCGCAAATCCGCCAAGGTCAATCTTTAATGGCGACTCTGATGCGCGACCAATTCCGAAACCAGGACGTCACATCCATAGTGGGCAGGGACATATGGATTTTGCAGTAGGGAGTCCACTCCCGCCCGAAGGTCATTGGGAAAAAGAGGAACCCCGCTTGCTTTTTCGATTCCTCTCATATGGTCAATTGGCTGGGCTGGCTGTTTTTCAACTTTAACCGCACGGTTTACCAGAAGAGCAAGACGAATCTGCGATTTGGTACGCCCACGCAGGGCATTGCAGTATTGTGGTAAGTTTTGTTTGTTTCTCCCTCCACTTGGGGCGGAGTTTTCCTCGGATTCGGATACCCGTGAATATGTACACAGCGTGGGCGGAGCTTCGTCTGAAATAATTAATAGTTTGGTGTTTTATTTGTGGCTTAGGGAGGGTCAAACCCTGCCTAAGAAAGGGAAATTTCACTTTTTTATGACTTGACCTATTTTTCCATTAAATTTGCATTCCAAGATCTTAATATACTCTTTCTGTTTTTACTTTTTGGTCTTTTTAAGCCAGAAAATTTACCTTTTTACAGGCAAGCAAACCGTTTTCTTCCGGCCAGAAAAGTAACCTAAATCCCAAATGCACTACAAATGAAAATATTGCTCGACTTCGACTTTCCCAGAATCTAAGCGGTTCGAAAAGTCAAGACAACCGTCAAGAAGTCAAAACAAAAGTCGAAAACGTAAAAACCCCTTTCGTTGGCCAGAACAATGGCACTCACACCCGATCCCAATAAAACGAAACTCGCTCTTTTTTGACATAATTTTTAGCTAAACAAATGAATCGCCATAAAAGTTGTTTATTCGTGAATAATCGGTCTCAGGACTTATACCTGAAACTCCAGAACACGCACGCTATGGTTCCGCAGAAGAGTCCAGAGAACGGAACCCCAGATTCGAACCGTCATAAAGTAGATCGTCAGGATCCGGATCTTCTCTCTCTCATTTTACTTCCTCGCCTGCGCGCACACACATTTTTTTCGGGAACTTTGCGAGGATATATGTACAACAACCTTTCCATATATTGTACATACATTTATTGGCTGCGATTTCACGGTCGCTGATCGCAGCGTTTTTATTTTTTCGACTCTTCAGCATCCTTCCAGCGAAGGAGGCGCAATTTTACGATCCACTGATCAGGACATAATGGATTCCGCGATTGTTCAGTAATGGCAATAATTGCGGTTTTATAACGAGCTTGCCTTTTAGGTAATAGATTGTGGCGTGTGACTGCAAAGGATTTAATTAATATAAAGAGTTATAAAAATAAGGATTAAATTACGTTTACATTATTCTACAATTATATTTCCTTTTTGTATGAGTTTCCCTTTAAAACGCATTTATTATTAGTCTGTATTACTTTCTCTTTTAACATCTTCCATTTCATTTTATTAAATAAAAAAGACCTGCTTAATTTATGAACTTTATTTTGCATTTTTATTATAATTTTTAGTTCGCCGAGGATCGCAACATGATTACCGATCTCGTTTGATATTTGTGCCATGTTAATTGCGATTACAAGGCTGGCAGTTTTTCCTGGAAAACTCCCAGTTTTCCTTTGAACGAAGACAACTGCAAGCAGCTTTCCAAGACACCCACTTCCATCCACCATTGCGCAATGGGGCGAGCTCTTCACGCTCTGACACCCATCGCTCTCCATCAAAGTGCCCATGCAAATGAGCCCTTGCGTCTGTCGTACGTTTCCTCCAAGGGAGGTTAGCAGAAGAGCGGATGGATCCCAGGAGAAGGAGGAGGAGAAGTAGGGTCGTCTGCTGCTCCAGATGATGTGGGTAGATGCGACTGCCCCTGGTCGCTGCTGTTCTGTTTGATTAAGCGGAAATTAAGTGTGCGTTACGGTTGCAGCCTCCCAATTCGCCATGCTTGCCTTTTTATCGCCAGACGCTGCACACAAATGTATAAACTTTTTATGTTCCCAATTCATGTTTTGGAAAACTTGCTATTCAAGTGGTTGAAGAATTGCATCTAATTAAAACCCTAAAAGGGCACTAAAATTTAACAAGGGTTAAGAGAAGTTTTGATGTATTTTTGGTAAGGATACTTATCAAAACGACTAATGAATCGGAAGTAATTTAATATAAAAAGTAAAGAAAAATATAAGAAGGAAACTATAAATATATCATAGGGTTTAAAGAAAGAGTGATGCATTTCTTCACTGCCTGTCACATGTTTTAAAATCTTAAACTTAAAATAAATTTAGCAGTTCATTCTCAGCTTTAAATAAATATATATATTTTCTATTTAGAACTTGAAAGTCTTTTCTTCAATTTCCCATCGCTTCACCTTCTTCTTGTGCTACTAATGTATAAATAATCACAGGCTCTGGAAATCATTTTCCATTTGCAATGCACTTTTATTATTATTAAGAAAACACATCGGGAAAAACGCAGGACGGAGCCAGTTGATTAATGAAACAATTGAATAATTTTATTTAAATTCGCATACATCCGATGCGATGCGTGGCTAATGGACAAACGCCGCCGATGATGCCCCCAAACACAGAATCCAAACCCGCGAGATGTGAGAAAAACGCCACCTACTTTATGGCCTATACTCCACTGGTAACTAATGATGCCATATAGAGTTTCGATCCCTATACCCGGATCGATGCTACAAAGCAGAGCAATTACAGATCGAAGAACCGGACAACAGGTTGTTGTTTGTGATGGGAAATGTGGCTGCGGCCAAGGCAAACGGAGTTGGAGTTGGAGATGGAACCACTCCACTCTGACTTGGCCGGAAAACAAATTAATCTTGTTGACGTCGCGGCCTCGTCACTTTCTTCGGGAGGTTGAGGCCCAGGTCCAGATATATAGAGGCCCAGGTGTTTGATCTCGACCTGATGCTGATCTGCTGTTGGGCAACGATGGGTTGCGCCTACCTTTGCGCCTTCTGTTTAATGATCAATTTGTTGGCCACCGCCTCAGATGTGTGCCGCCAGCGTTTAGCAGTCGATTGGCTTGGATTGTTGTGTTTTGTGTGCTGGAAGCGCTTTGTTGTGCCTCAGGCTAATGAGTTTCTCGAAAGTGGGTGTATGTGGCAGGGGCTCCCCTTTTGCCCCTGAGCCAGGCTTCCTTTTGCCCTGCAGATATATATTTACCATCTTAAATGACTGGCGGAATATCCACCAGACGGAGTGACGTCGAAGCTACACAGGGAACAAGTTGCAGTGTCTTCTCCCTTCGGGCTAAGGATTATTTTCTGCATCATTTCCATACTAATTTTTTTGTTTAAAAATCAAGCATTCAAATGAGGAAATCCTACTCTGACTTTTCCACATGAAGTGCCCTTCCCACAGTGCATGGCGAATGCATAGGTGCGGTTGGGGTGCCAAAACCATCGGATTGTGGACAGGGGCGAGGTCAGAAGTCGCCTCCGATGCGATCGAGCCACATGAGAGTTGCTAATTTGCAGACAAAGCAGTTCCGCTGAAGCCACCTCGCGACCCACAAACAACTAATGCCTTCAATTAGCCCGGCTAAATTGCTACCGAGAGAGCAAGGGTTAATCGCATTTGCCGTGCTGCTGATCGCGTCAGGAAATCGGAAAAACGCAGAGATCGGAGGGCAATGGGAAAGGCCCTCGGCTCCTCGCCCCGCCGATCGGGTGGGCGTGGGCTGCGTTAAGCCGCAGTATTTTTGGCATTCCGAATCCTTTCCCTACCTGGGATTCCTCGGTCTGCCGGCTTTAACGCATCCCACCCAGAAACGGCCATGGCCAATCGTTTACAAATGTTGATCAATAAAACGTCGGACTGTAATGCGATTATCCGCTATAATCGTGCGATCAACACTCGAGAACTTTTCCAAAATATTTGAAAAAGTCAACTGGCGATCAGCGGGATCTACGGTATCCAGGCTCGCATCCTGGGCCTAAGCTGGTGCGACTTTCCCTCTAATCTTGCATTTTGCTGCTATTTGTTTGCATGCTTTAGCGGGGATTTCGTTTTACGATCGCTCCGAAGAAATATTTCCTCTGGAGGCTCAGCAGATTCGAAGGGATGGCCAGCTAGGGCAGCCCCCTTGCTGTCCACAAACCAGGGACAACTCGTATTTACTAAAACTTGCTGTGGATTAAGCGAAAAGTCAATCTGCGACCGGCAATATGTCGGGTGGAGTGGAAATATTTGAGGATCAGTGCGGAATGCGCAAGGATTAAGAGTGGCTTTTAGTGCTTGAGCTAGAAAATAGCGCATTAATCTGGATATCCAAGCGAAACATATTTAAAGCGAACAAAATTAAAAGGAAATTCGTTTTAAAAAAATTCAGATGGAATTTACTCAACTTAAAAACTCAACTGGAAATTAGAGAAACCCAAAAAATAACTAAAACAAATAGTACAAATTTTCTAAATTCAATTTTATTTGTTCTGAAATGGTACACAATGAGAATACATCTATTTGAATACATAGAAAAATTAACCATGGATAATATATAATGCTCTTGGTGATGGCTTGCCATGGTACGTTAAGATATTCCGGTCAGAATTCCCTAATTTCTAGAAATCATGGCTCTAAATAGTACATTATCTAAGCATCCCGCGGAGAGTGCTGTGGGCAGAAGATCCTTCCGTGGTCTCTGAGCATGGAAATTGGTTGCACAGCATCCAACTCGACGGAAAGGAAGGCAGGCCTGATAAAGACATTAGGCGCAGGGAACGTGAAACAATCAAGGCCGTTCCAATGTGTGACAACAGACCACATTACGTCCGGCCAAAGCGAATCGATTGCCAAACACACAACAGCAGCGGAAATCGAGAGGAGAAAAGTTGGGAAAAAGTAGCATTTAAATTGAGGAGACAGGAATGATCGACTTGGGCATACTCAGTAGTCGGAGGCAGGTAGAAAAATATACTATAAATTCAGGCAAACTATAGTATTGATTAAAAATTAGGGAAAGCCAAAGCGATAATAACTAAGCCACAATTTAAAAATAAGAACAAAAAAAAAGGTTTAAGTGGGATTTATTTTAAAAGAAAAATTTAAAGCAAAACTAATCTGAAAGTGTTGCACAAGTAAAGCGAATTAATATATAATCAATTCGCTTCATTTGCAGTATTATTGTAAATTCTTTGAGCATATCCTGACATTTGTAATAAGCCTCAGAAAATATTAACAAATAAATTGGGCATATTTATAATAAATTGTAATTATTTATATATGAGCTAGAAAGGATTTCAATTGTTTATTATACAAAATAAATATGCATAATAAATATGTTAAGATTTCATCAAATTTTTGTTAGCTTTTAGATAATAAATAATAAAAAGTTATTTACTTTATACAAAGTATATACAAATTATCCTTATAAACTGTCCCATTTGGACAATGTTTTCATAGATTATAATGCTGTTTGTCGGTTTGAAGCGATCGCACGAGCCTTCTAAGCCAACCCTCCACACCCTGGCTGAGGATCCCTTAGTCCAAGCGTTTTACTTACTCGCGCAGGTACGAAGGATCCGCTGGCGAAAGTTGACGATGATTTTCATTCATAGCACCCTGGGTGGCATCATAAAAAGTCTCTTAGCATCCTTATTCATGTCATGGATATGTCTTCATTTTCCCGCTGCCCAATTCGTGGAAATGCGATCGAAGTTGGCTCGGAGCGTTTATGGTTCCGCTGCCTCCTACTGTTTCCTGCATCTTTCAGCCAGGTTCCTTCGCTATCCCAAGTCCTGGTCCTGTTGCAGGACATTTCCAGGCGTTGATAGCGCGAAATTAGCGTTATATGAGTTGCCTTTTCAGCGCTCATTGTTTTCCTAAATTGTGAAATCAACGAGGATTGCATCGAATCGCAATTCGAGAGGGGATCGCGGCGCCTCCTCTGTTGGGACTTCCGACTTCCCCAAATGAAATATCTTCAAATATGTTGCTATTCCCATCAAGGTCATCAGCGGCTCAAGGTCGCCACGGAATTTTGCTATCCTGCTAGGCGCAAAATGGACTTCAGACTCCTCACTGGGTACGCGGATCTCCTCCCGTTGGGTTTGCTTAACCAAATTCCCAACGGGCTGCCGCACCGACCAGTAGACACCCAACCTTTGTTGGCTTGCGGCCTCCGTTGTCCTTGATCAGGAACTGGACATCGATCTAAGCCTGCATTCGTCACGTAGCTCCCTGGGCCAATTTCCTCGCTGGCGTTTCCATCATTAATTCTCCTCCCAACACTTGGCGCTCCCCATTGTTGTTTGGCGATGGTTTCCAGGTTTTCAGAGTTCTCCCGCCCAGCGCTTTCTTTTCCAGCGGTTTTACTTAACTTCTTTTTGAGGGTCTCTGTTGCGTGAAATTTTACAATTAATCAAACTCACACGGAGTCCACCGAATAGGTAACAACGCACCGATGCCATCACCCTGAGCACCGAAGCATAATGGTTTCAAAAGCGTGACAAGGATATGGTTACGGCTAGGATATAGTTCTAGCCCAAGAAGTTTGGAAAATGGCACAGCAATACCTGATCATTATCAGATATGCAGCGTTAATTTGAGTGCTCAAATTTTGATATCCTTCTTTGTATATTAACAATTATCTCCGATTTTTTCCTCCAGAATAGTTCTTTTATTATTTTAATTGTTCAATTATTTAAATCCAAAGATATCCTGCACCTACAGAACTGTTACGTTTACAGCCATCAAACTGCCAGAAAATTGACTGCACTCTTGCCTTTATAAGTACATTAAAATCTATAATGAGGTATCAATAAAGGATATATTACGCTTGTAAAGGGTGTTAAATGCGTACTCGATTGCATTATGGGTTCCAGTGAATATCGAATTTGATTTTCGGAAGCAAATTGCCATAACATATTTTTTGGCAAGGGATTAATGAGCTATCAATAAAGGATATATTAAGCTTGAAAAGTGTAAAATCCTCACTCAATATGAAGCAAGTAGAACCTCCATAAAATCAACTTCTAATGAAAGAAAGTAAGCCCAGGATGGGACACCGGCTGCCAAGGAGTGAAGCATTGGTATTTCTCTCTGGTCCCCTGGCTCTTAGTTTCTCTATTTTCCATACACCCCATCCAAAGTTCTCCCTCATTCCACAACGCTTTTCGAGCTGAGACGCCCCCGGCGCTGAGTGAGACGGTTGCTATATAGCCCAAGAGATCTCCAAGCAAGTGCGAGGGAGAGACATTAACAGTGGGCTCGACGATTGGTCCGCGTGGTGGTTACCTGCCAAGTGGCAGTGGGACATGGCCGATGTCTGGGTAGCGGCTTCACAGAAAGGCAACGATCTTGGCCGACGTTTGGCAAGAGAAGTCAGTCAGGCACAGACAGCGCAACGAGCCACACCGCATCTCGTCCTCGTTCTCGTCTTTGCTTTATTTTACGAACATCGGCCCATTGAAATTTCGAAAAACTATTGCAAATCGGTTAATTAATGACTTTATTTGAGTGTCGCCACGAAACTGCCTTATTTTAAAGTGATACCAAGTGACAAGATACAGAAAAAAACAAAAATAGTAAACGCATAGATTGGGTCACTGCCGGTTTTAAGCCGGGACAACATTTGTGGATCTTGGAGCTCCAGAAACTATGACCGTAACCGCCTTCGCTGCCGCCATGCACAGACCCTTCTTCAATGGATATTCTACCATGCAAGGTGAGTTTCAAAGCCTAAAGATGGAAGACTACTTCTGAATCTTCTTAACATTAAATATAAATATTAGGAAAAACTTTAAATAATATTTTTTTAAACTAAGCTTTCTTAAAAAATTGTAAAAATATTTTTTTCATAAAGTTTAAACGCCCCTAAAATTCTTAAAAAATTGTGTGCAATGTCACAACTCTTCCTGCTGATTAAACTGGTAAAAAATCTTTCCTAGAACAGATTTTCCTTAGTCCTCCAGTCGCTCCAGACTTCCCTCTCCACGAAATCCCAGATTTCAATCCCTCTCTCACAATTTCAATACCTCTGCAAGATCTCTAACAAGTCCAAGGCCGTCGGCGACTCTCTAATGGCCATTAGCTGCTCGGCGGGAGAGTCGCGCGCCTCTGACCTTCGACCTTCGCTCGGAGCTGTTGCCCTCTTCCCGGGAAGTCAACTCCGGACGAAGGTGTCGTAAATCAAGTGACACGCGCTCTGCGCTACCTAGCAAATTGGAAAAGCCTCTTCCATTTCCACACTACAATTTCCTTCTCTTCCTTTTTGCAGACATAAACAGCGGCCAAGGGCGTGTAAATCAACTTGGTGGAGTCTTCATTAACGGCCGTCCTCTGCCCAACAATATCCGCCTGAAGATCGTCGAGATGGCCGCCGATGGCATCCGACCCTGCGTTATATCCCGCCAGCTGCGTGTCTCCCACGGCTGCGTCTCCAAAATCCTGAATCGCTATCAGGAAACCGGCTCCATCAGGCCAGGAGTGATTGGTGGCTCCAAGCCAAGAATTGCCACGCCCGAGATCGAGAATCGGATCGAGGACTACAAGCGCAGCAATCCCGGCATGTTTTCCTGGGAAATCCGGGAGAAGCTCATCCGTGAGGGTGTCTGCGACAGGAGCTCCGCCCCCTCGGTCTCTGCTATTTCACGCCTGGTGCGTGGCCGCGATGCTCCCCTGGACAATGAGCTGTCCTCCGCCTCGGGTTCTCCCAGCAACGGGGGCGGGGCCAAGGCCTCGACCAGGTCCTGCGAATCGGATGTGTCCGGTAGCCATCACAACAACAGCAAGCCCTCCGACGAGGACATCTCCGACTGCGAGAGCGAGCCAGGCATTGCTCTAAAGCGCAAGCAACGCCGCTGCCGCACCACCTTCTCCGCCTCGCAGCTGGACGAGCTGGAGCGCGCCTTCGAGCGGACCCAGTATCCGGACATATACACCCGGGAGGAGCTAGCACAGCGCACGAATCTTACAGAGGCTCGCATCCAGGTGTGGTTCAGCAATCGGCGGGCTCGTCTCCGCAAGCAGCACACTTCCGTGTCGGCCGTGCCTCCTGGCGTGGTCTCCTCCGTCAGCCATGTGCCCACGGCTTCCTCCTTGCCGAGCGTGGTCTCCAGTGTGTCTAGCATGCCACCGCTGGCCATGATGCCAGGATCCCTGGACCCTGCCACCGTATACCAGCAGCAATACGACTTTTATGGCACCGCCGCCAACGTGACCATTTCTGCTGGCGCCCCAGATCCCGTGGCCAGTAGCAATCTCTCGCCAGGCCTCACCTCCACGCCGCCGCATCACCATCAATTCTACAATCCCAACGGAGCCGGCAACACTGCCAGCTACATAATGCCGGACGGAACCGGCCACACCACGCCCACGGAGAACATCATCGTGTCCAGCTACGAGACCCATTTGGGATCTGTTTACGGCAACGAAACCGAGACCCACCACACCCACATGCCGCGCAACGAGAGCCCCAACGAGTCGGTGTCCTCCGGCTTTGGACAGCTGCCGCCCACTCCCAACAGCCTCTCGGCTGTGGGTGGCGGCGCAGGAGTGACCTCCAGCGGAGGCAGTTCTGGACCCGATCCCTCGCAGTCGCTGGCCAATGCCAGTGCTGGAAGCGAGGAGTTGTCGGCCGCTTTAAAGGTGGAGACCGCTGATCTTGTGGCGGCAGCCAGCCAATCCCAGCTATACGGCGGATGGAGCTCCTTGCAGACGCTGCGCCCCAGTGCGCCGCTCTCGCCGGAGGATTCGCTGAACTCCACCAGCTCAACAAGCCAGGCTCTGGAGGTGGCCGGCCACCAGATGTTCCATCCGTACCAGCACACGCCGCAGTATGCCGCCTATCCCTCGACGCCCAGCCATGCCCACTCGCACCCACATCACGGGCATCCCCATCACGGCCACCCCCATGCCCATCCGCATCCACATGCGCAGTACGCCGGCGGTCATCCCCATTATCCGCCGCAGAATTTCATGCCGCAGAACTTCAATGCCGCCGCCTTCTCCTCGCCCTCAAAGGTCAACTACACAACGATGCCGCCACAGCCGTTCTATCATCACTCCTGGTACTGAGAGGGGATCCATTTGACCCCGTCTCCGCCTCCACCTACTCCGCCAGGAGCAGGAATAGGAGCAGGTGCCAGGTGCCGGGTGCCAGACAAGCCGCCAAAGATGTAAATAACAGGGGAAGAAGACACCAGAGCAGTACAGACGCTTTCCATATGGGAAAACCTCTACTACACTCGCCCCCGAAATAGTTCCAATTCGTAGACCTAAGCCTAGCTAATACCTAGTTTTAACCCATAGAAAATATAAGTAGCAAGTGCCTTGAAAATAAATATATATTCATGATAATTTATCCCATATTCAAAGATCTCTTACTCGCACAATCCTCCTGGCCATTCAGAGCAGCCTTGACACGCTTCTGTTCGCAGCGGGAAAAATGGGAAATCCTCGGGGCCATTAGAGCCTTTAAGTAGCCGCGCTTTCCACTAAACCGGCTGGAGATCAGTCAACAGTCGCCACAGGGGACAGTTGCAAGGCGACTGCTCTCGGAACTCCTGCTCAAGCTGTGACGACGGATGGACAGCTCGCAAGAGCAAGAGTTTCCGGAAAAAGAGAAAACTCCCAAACTACCCCTGACTATTACCTATCAGCTCCCTCAATATAAGGATACATAACTCCAACCAAGGTGTTAATTGCCTCCTTCGATTCCATCGAAGGGAGTAATTGCCCTCCTTCGGACTTACCTCAAATTTACACCTCTCATCGGGTCTGGGGATCAGCCCAGCCTACGTGTCCTAGCCAGGGCAATTAATGAAGTCATTACCCATTAAGCATTACACGAAGGAAAAAATGGTATCCTTGAATCTGCAGACAGCTCAGACAGCCTTAGGCACACCCTGGCTCTATTATTTTAATCTAGAAAAAAAAACGCAAAATCGTTGTTTGTTTTCCACCGGCCACAGTGAGGGGAAAAGTAAATATTGACTTTAAAATCGACTTAGGATTGAGCCAAGGATTTTCCAGGTAGAGCCAGAGATTAGCAAAGAAAATTGCACAAAATCCATTTAGATCTATGTGATTTCGATCGGAGCGACATACTAGGGATTAGAGATAAACTCACCTTTTGACCAATTAGAGTTATGGAACTAAAAGATGTTATTATCTTAGATTTAAGCGAAGGCGAATGTCCTTTTCCTACATACTCTTCAAAAAGGCAAACTACAGCGCCGCTTCATTAAATATTTGTGGCTAAATGATTTGTATTTAAATTTTCAGAGAGAATTTTATTCATTTCCCATAAATAAATAATGTCAATCTAGACTAAAAATCAATAAATAAATTACAGTAAAATTTCTAAACCATATTTGCCTGATCCCTAAACTTCTTGTTAATTCCCGTCATCTCTGCCTGTATCCAGCAGAATTCTAATGCCAATTTAATAGCGCCCAAGACATGGCCAACTGGGTTAATAAACCAATTACAATTTTAATTCGCTTCCCACTGGGCAGCTGTGGTGGTAAGGGAAAATTCTATGGCACAGTAGCCGAGAAGAAAGCTGGGATCGGGAAATGATTAAATCCAAAATATTACGCATTAATTTTCGGTAGCGATCAGAAATTACCCAGCAAAGCTAAGCGAGAGGAGGAAAAGCTCCCCAATGTAACCTCCAAGACTTGGAGGCTGCTGCTGGGGCGATAATGGAAGTTGGAAGTTGGAGCTGTCCAGAGATCATGGACGAGCCGGCATTCTGCTGCTGCTGCTGCCCTCCCCTCCCGCCGTGATTAATGAGCTGACAAAGTGTTGAACATCAAAGGCAGGGAAAACAGTAATTTACAACGATGCCGCCACTCGAGATGAAACTTAATTTAATTTTTTATTAATTGTTGCTGGATGATGTCGGTCCGATCTGGGGCAGTTCCCGATCTGGCGGAACCTGTATGTACCTGCTGATCCGACGATGAACCAATAAAGCCAGGCGTTCCTGGCACATAAGCAGCGCAAAACCTCAAAATATTTACTCGACAGCCAGGCAGCCAAGCAGGGGATTTGCGAGTTTGCGAATCAAAATTTCCCAGTTCCAGGAGACGGCCTAAGGTTGCGAAAGGATTTGTAGCACCGTCACCATCTCGCTCGCACTGCGCGAGGATTAGGTTTCGTTTCCGAAATAATCCTTTGCTGCCAGGAAGAATGCAGTAAACGGCGCACAGTCCTCCGCCCTTTCTCCTTTCAGGTCAACTCGTTGTCGGCCCATTTACGATGGTGCCATAAACTTTTATTTGCTGCCATTCTTCGTCCTCGTGCGCAGTGCTCACTCACTCAGCCAGGACACGAACCCCTTTCGACGTCCTTTCGCTGGCAAGAGTTAAGCCAGGAGAACGAGAAAGGCTTAGCTTTCAGTCACTCAGTCAGTTGGGCAAAGTCAGAGCCAGGTAGAGGCTCTGGAATGCATTCGAGTAGGTAGAGATTCGTGCTGCAGCGATAATCCTTGCTAATGAGGTGTCCTGAGCGAAGCAGATCGCAGATATGCCAAGTGGACGAAAGTCTTTAAGTCAAGGATAATAGGGGAATAAGACGGTTTACGGGGAATGAGCTAGACAGAGAAGCCATTAAAATGAATGAAGATTATTTACAGCGAATTGATTGAGGAAATAAATTATGTAAAAATATCCTAAATAAGTTTGTAATCCCATAGGTTTATAATATTATATATCTGACATTTAAAAGTATATTAACTTCTGAATTTAATTTTAATTTTTTTCCAAATGCAAAGGCAAAATAGTAAACTAAACTAGATTAATTTAATTATGCATATTTTTTACTTTTAATAACTAATTAATAATAATGTTAATTATTACTTAACCATTTTTAAAATACATTTTTATATAGGTATTAAATAATATATGACCTTTGCATCTTCATCCCCTTGAGACTCATTTATCTGGCGATACACTTGCCCACCGCCATCCATCCAAACAGATTGCAACCGTATTGGCAAACATTTCGGTTTGGTCTGTCGACTCAACTACTCGTACTGTGATCCCTGTCATCGTGATCCTCTGTGTGTGAAAATGGGAGGGAGAGAAACGTATCTTCCCTGTGTGTCCTCGGCTTCGTCCTCGAGTTATCCCACTGACTCGCAACGGTGCTGGGAGTCGAGAGCGCATGCTGTTAGCGCACAAATTGATTTGTCAAATCGAGGCGCACAAGGACATTGCCATCATTAACGATGATTGCCCTAGGACCAGGACCCGTACCCATATCCGGCCGAAGGTCGTTGCGCAGTCGGTGCCAACAACTTGGACTTAGTGGACATAGCCTAGGCGAGGCATTGTCAACACTTTGCGTACCACCAACTGTTTCTGTTGTTGTCGTTGTCCTCCGTCTCCTTCGACTGACATCCAGCCGTCTCTGTTTCTCGAGGATTGAATATTTACTTGGATTTTTATTAATAAACACCTTGCTAGAGTGAAAGAGCGAGAGATAGTTGTAGTCGTAATCGATTTGGAATGCCCGGCGGGATCTCCTCTGCTCCTTTTATAGCCTAGCCAAGTCTGCAACTTGTCAGCTTCCTTTTGGCATCTGCGCCCAGCAAGTGCCCTCTGTCTCCGTCGGCTGCCGAGCGGTTCCATCGCCACGGAGATTCCTCGCGGTGTCTGGAAACCTGTCCGGAACGGTTACGCTACTTTCCACCAATTAAGCTGAACTGCAAGCCGGATTTGTTGGCTAATTTAACTTGTATTGCGAGATTTGGCTAACAAGGTGTTAGAGTTGCCGTGAAAAGTTGGTAAGCCACTCTTTAGGCATTTTCAGTTACCAGCTTTTTAATTTAAATAAAAACAAGAATGGAAGCTAACTTCGGTTCGCCGAAGTTTATATACCCTTGCAGATTCCAAATTCAAATGAATACCTATTTTCTCGGTCTATTAGGTTTCGTTTATTGTTTGTGGGATTTGTGCTGTATGTATAATCTTCAACTAGAAAAAAATCAGAAAATTTAAAATTATTTATGGGACTTTTACAATAAATATTATAAACTTTTGTTGGCTTTCAAGAGATACAGATTTAAAATAAAAACAATCCCTCACTGCTAATTTCCGTGCTTCCAATTTTCTGAATCTGACAATTATAGCTCTAGATACTATATAGATATTATTATTTAGATACTTTATCTGCAAGATACTATCTACAAGCTTGCACTCAGCTTGTTGCATTCACCGACAGGTGGCGGCCTTCACCTTCCCCCAAAGCTGACGCACACACTCCACACAATAACTCCAAGCCAATTTTATGTCTAAGCCATCCAATTGACCATTTTGGCCAAATGGTAATGCGCGCTGCTCCATGCCGACATTATAATTAATGATAAGCACAAATCCCCCATTCGGGGGTAGCAACGGCGGCGGAGGAAACAATAGTGAACACTATTTTGTACACTGCCCGGAAATTAGACAATAATATATATAATAATATTCAGAGGAATATTTCAAACTTGATTTAATTAAATTTTTCAAAATTCTGTTTATAAAAAAGTAGATAAAAATATTACATTATTCAGAGAGGCATTCCTTTTTTTAAATTAAATCAGAATTAAATCCGGGAATAGCATTCAAAACAATATTATAATTAATTTGAAGCTTAATTGTATTTTATTTTGTGAAGTTCTAAAAACAATCATATAGTAAAACTTGAAACCATATTTTAAGAGCTTGCTTACTTAGGAAAAATATTTGAAAGAATTTATATAACCCAGTGATCCCACCGGCTCTCGATTTCTTTAAAAATCAGTCTTTAGTTACAACAATTTTATAAACTAACCAATTTGTAATCGAATTTTTTTCCAATAATAATTAAAAATACATTCGGCTTTTTCCAAGTGTTTAGTTCTTAGAGTTCAATTTCGATTTTCGATGTAGGAAAAAACGCACAGCTCTTATCGCCCGGGTTTTCGGGGGGAACTGGCATATTAATGGTTCATTACGGTGACCCGCTGGCCCGATCCGGCCTGGACACGGAGGTGGACACGGAGTGCAGCCCCAGCTTCAGTGGCAGCTCCTTTTCGGACGCGTTTCGGTTCGGGGCTCGATGGCTTTGTTCGGTTGCCGCGCTTGTTGTTGGGGCCCAGGGCCCCGCCGGTATGGACTTGGGCTTCCACTGACGCCTGGCGTGACGGTCTTAATTTTATTTTATTATTATGTACGAGTATATGCGGTGGCGCAGGGTGCCTGTGCCTATGCCTGCAGTGTGTGCAGAGTCAAGTCTATGATGGCTTTGGGGAGGGGGCAGTGTGGCTGTTGGGCATTTTATCATGAACTTGTTTTTATGGCGGGCTGCCTTCGTAATTAGTTGCGGGGCTCCTGCGCGCAGCGCCACCTACCGGCCGTGGCGGGAGTAACGAACGACATTGCCCGACATTTCCAAAACCCCAAATGAAGCTAATGAAGCAACCTCCTGGCTGGGAGGCCCTTCAGTAGCTCCTTTGGGGCTTCACGGACGCGTGCAAATTCCACTGAAAAAGGAGTTTAACTCCGTTCTGTGTTTTTTCTCTGCGGCCTCTTGGCTTTATCTGCATTGGCCCTGCAATTTACGTGGCTTGCATTTTGTTTCCCTTTTGCCTCTTTGTATTATTTTGCAGTTCCGCGGAGTTATAGCTCAAGTCGGGTCTCCGTCCACATACTTTGTGGCGAGCTGAAGTTGGCGGAGCGGCAGCCACTAATTTTGCATGCGGAAATTGGAGTTTGACATGTGCCCATGAGAAGGGAGGAGGGACTCAGGACTCTGTGCATTTGTAGGACTGAATATATATTTAGAGGAATGAATTTCATTAAAAGGAATTTCTTTTTAAAGTTGCCCTTAAAGGTAACAACAAACTAGGTATTTTACAATAGCTTTAAATTTAAATCGTTGTCTAAAGTCTCTTTCTACGTTTAGTTGTTAGAATGTTTAATTAAATAAAAGAAAAACTGTTTGCATGCTAATATTATTTAATAGAATTAAAACTTAAACTTTAATAATATTAAATTTTGGAAATAAAATAATATATAAAACCAATCTTTCTAAATTAAATTAAACTCTAATCAATATATCTTAAAATAGAATATATTTTGCTATTAGAAATTATAAAATTTGCTCTTAAATTCAATTTAATAAAGATTATTATACCTCCCCTAAACTGGCACTAAAAAAGAACCAACATTTGACATAATTCCTTTATGTTAACACCTTTATTGACCCCCTTTTGGTACACCTCCTGTAATGAGCCCCATACTATTTGAAATAAGCTTACAAAATAAAAGAAAATATTATCAGCAGATAATTCAGAAAACCGCAGAACGACATCTTCTTAGTTCCGGCTTCTTCTCTTCGGTTGCCCTTTGAACTCCAAATCCATTCCAGAGTGTGTCCGGCGGCTTGCTCCAGCGCACAAAATACGTCTTGTGCACGGCAGCCAGCGGGGGCTTGGAGCTCATCATAGAGCCCTGGCGCCGACGGAAGGGCCAAAGGAACCAGTGTAGAGGTCCTTGGCTAGCAGGGCGCACCTGCAGCTGCCCAGGAGCCAGCGATTGGATCGCCTCTAGCTGCAGCGTTGGATGTGGCTGCTCAACTATCACAGGAGCGGGTGTAGCAGCCGCCTTACTAGGAGTGTCTGTCAGTCTAGTGGTGGAATCAAAGACTTTGGCTTCGTCCTGGTTGCTGGATGACCAAGGCTGCAGGCAGCCCGAAGAAGCAGGGTTCTCATCCTCCGCTTCCTCCCGAATGGGTGAAACCTTGCTGCCGCGATTGCACCGGAAACACCGCGGTATCCTTGACCTTGACGACGGCGGCGATGCATCTGGCGGCGGCATCTTGACTAGGATAAAGTGATCGTTCAGCAAGCAGACATCCGATACCTTCTCGAACTTGGGCTCCTCGCCAAAGAAGGCATCCAAGTCGACGTTCTGCTGATAGATGCGATAGTCCTTGCCAAAGGGACTTGGCGGCTCCAGCTGCTGTGGCCCAAGTAGGCTTGGTCTTTGGCATTTCTCATTGTCCTGGATTGGCTGGTATTGCCTCCAGACCTTCGGTGAGGTTCTGAGCTGCGGCTGGCTCATGAGGCTGCGATGCAGCAATAAGATCTTAGTTAAAAGTGGTCCATGGAGACTATAATATCGATGATATAGAAGCATTCTGACCAAGTTTGATAAAACCAGACCTGAGAAATTTTAAATAAATTAATTTGGTGACCGATTTGAAGCATACTTTCAGGATTGAAATGTATTAAATTTATCTGTGTAACTTTGAAATAAAGAAAATAATTAAAACCAATTAAACACTAACATATTCTTTATGGTTTCCTTTAAAGAATGGCCTAGAAAACTTGATAAATATTACTATAGACATTTCTTGCAAAAACTACCAGCAACAATAAACCTAAAAAATCCCCCCCACAAGTGTTGACGGAAATCCTTTTTCTTAAATACTTATTTCCGCTGACGATCTCTCACCTATACCAACAAAGTACGAAGTTTAGGTTCTAGTTTCAATACAAATTTCTTTAGATTTTGTTTCCATTTTTCTTTTTCGGACAGGCACATTATCCTTCGTTTGACTTTTGACACTGCACTTGGCAAAGGACGGGTTGAGAGCGGAGGATAGGAGAGAAGAAGGGAAAATAATACAACAGAGTCCTTCGCCGGCTTGTTTCTCCGTTCCGCTACCAATGCCAACAGCAACAACTGCCTGTATTTTATGCCCCACGAAAACAAAAGTTATATTTATTATTTTGACAGGTAAACAAATCACGAGCTCACACAGACAACAGGCACACACAAACTGTTGGGCAACAACAACAATGCAGTCTAGGAGACAGGGCGACACACTCACATTTTCACGCTCCCCTTTTGCGGTCTTCTTTGACTTCTTCTGGCCTCTTCCGCTTGGCCAGTTTCCGCTTTCGGCTCTCAGCTTTCAGCCCTTTCCGACTTCCGCTTTCCGCCGGTCGTTGTTTGCCGCTCCACTCGCCAACGGCAACTGAAGCCGCCTTTCAGGCCGAAGACTGCAGCACAGCCACATGCGTGGCCAATTAAATACCCTTTCTAAATATGGCAGACACTGACTAAATGGTAGACAGTTTGTATAACTTTCAGTAGCTTTCCAAATAGACACTGTTTTGGGGAGCAGAAATGGTAATTAATTAAGGGTCGAATGCCAAACAGATAACAAATTAATCCAATCAAACATTTAAGGTAACACAATATAAACACAAAACCAATATTCATACTTCTAAAAACTAATTATGTTTTCTGATTTATACAAAATGATATACGAAATAATATTTTTTGTACAAGAAATAATACAAATCTTAACTATACTTTCTATCTTTGATCAAATTTAATTTGATTAAACAAGTTTTTTGCGTAAAATTTAAAAGAAACCTAGTTACAAAATATTCTTAGATTAAATAAAATAAGTTTTTCCTTTTATGTTTATTAATAGAGTAATCAAATGCCGAACTCGGACTCGATTTCTAACTTTCACTTTTTTGTTTTGCATGTTAATGGAAGGACGAACAGACGAATTGATGGTTGACAATTAGCAAAACATACCAAGTGCAATGTTTATAAATATTCCAACAAAGTACTAGTTACGTTAATGGAACACATACAGATATATCCATATATGCACATTTCAATTGAGTGCTAAGCAATGTCAAGGCTGCTAAAAGAAGTTCTACCTTTGTTTTTGTATCTAAGCAATCGGAATTAATAGTTTGATTCATGGTGTCAAGTCAGGAAAGCTTCATAAAATAATTGAATTAATAGAAAAAAGCTTTAGGAAGAAATCCATTAAATGAAAATTATGTATTTAAAGGGAAAAATCTCTTCAAGTTTCTAAATATTAGCTATAAATAAAATTGTCTAATCATTCTTGTAATTATTGTTTAATTAAGATACCTTTATTATGAGGCATAATATTCGGGTGTACAACTGAACCAACCTATTGGGTATATAGCGCATTAGTGACTATTTTCTACATGATCAGATATATGTTCATATACCAGGTAAATTCCAACCTTTAGGCCCCCTCGGATTCCAAACTGTTTTACGTTTCACGTGCCTGACATGTCATATTGATTGTTAATGCACGCCACATCGATAAGTCAAATGAAAGCGAATTATTCGTCTATATCTAAGGGGTGGCAAGTAGAGACCAAACATTAAGCAACAAGCTGGCAGCCGCCTAATAACCCCTCCCATTAACCATTAACCGCAGAACATTTGGGGGAAACGGGGGAAGTACACAAGTACCCCCGTAAGCAGAAATTTGTTTACTTTGATTTGTGTTCGAACTGATGATTGTTTAAGTGGCAGGTCGGGCCTTAAAGTTGTGTTTCGTTTTTGTTTAAGCTGAAGCCAGAAAAATAATAATTATTTAATTACTTTTTATTTAATACTTTTTACTTCAATTTACTGAAATATTTACTTTTCTTTCTACACCTCGTTCTCTCTTAATTAAAGGCCTGCAAAGTGCAATTATTGCTACTGTTTTTTTTTTGTTCTGTTTATAAATATTGCGTGAAGATGTTGTTGTTACTGATGCTGCTGTTACAGTATCTTCATTGTTGTTGTTGCCGCACTCGAAATTGACACCAATTATGTTTGTGAAACGGGTCGTCGATCGCTCTGAATTGAACGGCAAATGCGCGGAACAGCCCTTCGATGACCTTCTCGAAAGCAGATAATAAATAATATAAAAAATAAAAATGAAATAAAACAAAGTTGAGAAAATATATCAGTAAAATATTTATAACCGACAAAATGATACCCCAAGATAAATATAACTAATTAAATTGAGATATTTGTAGAATAAAATAAACTAAACTATGTTTAAAACTAAACTATTTATAAAATAAACTAAACTATGTTTATTTTATTCTCTTCTTTATTACACAAATGCAGATGGAACTGGAATCGTATCTCAGAAAGCGATGCGAATTTAAAATCAATTAAAAATATTTTTGTTATACAAATATTTCATTAGGAATTTTATAAAAATGTTTTTATAAAATGAATCAACCTCTACGCTTTCAGTGTATTCATGCAAAGAGAAAAAATGTAGCAAATTCGAGTAAAAGTCAATTTAATGACAGAAAAACATACTGGCTATCAGCCAAGGACAAAACTGGATAAGAGCCTTATCCGGTTTATTCCCTCTTCCCCTCTGTATCGCACCCTGATTCCCGGCTATAATTGCTGAACTTGAACTTGCCTCCGAACTTTAGCTTACTCATCACGTATCCGCAAACAGCATGGAGCAGCATAAAAACGGTAAATCATGCTTAGCCAACTTTGTTTAAAGCCAAGTTTCTGCTTCCCGGTCTTTTGTTTTCTGTCGTCTGGACCCTGATGAAGGTCACCTGTGGCTGTGACTTGTTGTGGTTTCTTCTGTGAAACAAAAGCCACGATCATTTTTCAGGATCGTTTTGGAGCGCTCTTTAGCACTCTCTTAACCCCTCTCTTTAAGCACGGGGTCCCCCGATCTGGGGGCAGGCTCCAACGCTTTGGAACGCCTGCCGCTGGAATCATTTGGCGACGAGCAGCCAGACTTATCGGTCGGTCGTTCCAGTCTTTACTTGGCTTCGGATCGGTCTCCACACGCGAGCTATCCACTGGGAATCTTGTGTAAATATTGCATAAAAGCCTTGTTTTAATAAAAAAAAAAACACTATCGTGCTTTTGAGATTTTGCCACAGGACAAATGTGTAAAATTGTGAATGTGAAATTTGATAGTTAACAATAATTAACAGAAATATAAAGACTCAAGGAAGTGCCAAACTTGTTGTTTAATCGCAGGATATTATAAATCATTCAAATCGATTAAATTGTCATTAAATTAATGGACAACTAAACAACTAAAAACAATACAACGGCCATTTCAGATTTATTAAGAATGATGACTTTACATATTATGTTTGATTTATTAAATTTGTGTAATTTAGTTAGATTTTGTATAGTAAAATAATCACAAGGTTAATGATTATTCATGTACTCAATGTTAATGCCTTTTTTGATACAAAGATATTAAACGATGGGTCATAGCATTTTTTTTTTTTAGTTTAAGAATCGAAGGAACATTGAAAATAAGCCACCTATTTATCAATAATGTTAATTAATATAAATATAAATTATTTATGAATTATAAACTCGTAAATATCATAAAAAATTTGGCTCTCAAGGAAAGCAGGAAAAGTTTTAAAGCCGCCTTCGTTGTATTTTATGGTTATGGCTTTTGGTTGTTGCAACAAACATTTTGGCTTCCCCATTTCGGTTGGCCATGTAAGTTAGCAGCTAAGCCTTCTTGGCTCTTGGCGCCAAACAAAAGAGCCGAGGCCTGCAACTGGCCAAAGAGAGAAAAAGAGAAAACAGTGAAGAGTGCAAAGGCTCTTTTGACACCGCATAATCGAACTGCATGCAAAACCACAGTGGCGTATACGTAATTTTTGTAAAAGGGTTTCTGTAAATTAAAGGCCAATCAAATCTAATTGAGCTTTTTATTTATTGACTATTTTTAATTACTCAATTATTAATTCTGATCTTTGGAACAGGATAATTATATATAGTGCAGTTAAATATACAGTTTAATCACAATATATGCATATATATTCAATGTATTCATATAGATTCTCGCATTTCAAGTTTATTGAATCCATTATTTTTGCTAATTTAAGGTAATTGTTAGACTTTATCGAGTTGTTTATAGAAATGAATTAATACTTTGAAACAATAACAATCCAGTTATGCAAAAAACTTGTCTTAATTATTCTTCGTCAGAAGATAATCCCCCTCTTAGTTCCCCCACCTTGCGCTACTGCATCTTTCGTTGTGCTTTTGTCTCTTTGCTGTGTGTGCCCCATTGGAGGTGCACGTAATTTTCCATTTTAGTTGCGACCGAAAGGAAAACGAAAGTGGAAATGTTGCGTCGCCGGCTGCCGTTCCATCTCCTCGCTCGCCCACGCCGCTCGCTCTTGGCCAGCCGGTTGTAAAGTTGGGTGAAAATGAAACGAAATACAACAAGAGAAAATTCGACTCCTCGCCAAGCTCAAAAGCCAAAAGTTGTGAAAAGGAAACCAGCAAATACGGAAGAGCCAGAGTCAAACTAGCCGTGACTCAAAGTCATTACTTTTTATTACAGACATCGAGTCCCCCCGGATCTCCATCGGTTCTGCTCGATTTGGCTGTCAAAGGTTGGTGGATTTCGAAGTCGAGGGATTATATCTGTCGCCATGATAGAACGCGAAATTATCCAGTAAGTGAAGTGCTAATGATTAACACTAAGTATCCCTATAAATAAATATAAGCCCGAATGCCGAGATGAGTCGGCATTGCAATTGAACTGCTGCAGCTTTATAATCCCCCAAGACAGTAAAGACTCCCTTTGATCACTCTTAATATTTTTATTCTGTTTTGCCTTTTGAATTATAATTATTTTATAGATTTTCTTTAAAGTGTATATACTTTTTGATTAACACCAATCTTCATCTAAGCTAAACATATAATTTTGGCCAAAGACATATATTTTAAAACATTTTCACAGCTTAAAAATAAATTAAAATAGAGATCTCCCATAGTTCATTTCCATCCCAAGGAGTTCTTACTGTAGTTATTGGCTCTGCTCCCTCGAGTACCCGAAAAGGGGGCCAAGACCCAGTGTCAATATACTCAAGGCAGTCTCTGTCTCACTCCCATTCTCCATTATCTTATGTTGTACTATATTATGGGGGGCTGGCAAAGTCCGGCGACCGCCAATGCTGTCTAACCTGGCGTTTGAACATTGCACATGCAGCGGGCGCATACAAATAGATAAATTAAATCATTTCGGGGCTGGCCGAGACTCAGTTATCAGCAAATATTGGCCAACTGCTGGAGTGTCCACTAATTGTTTGGTAATTGTCATTTCGATAAATGCCCAAATGGACTTTTGTTCTGTATTTCAGCACCACGCCCGCTTCGAAGCGCATTTTTGATGTCCTTCAGGACATCGTACAGTTTGTGGTGCTCTTCGTTCGCATCATTTTAGAGTTATTCGTTACCCTGGTGCAGACGTTCTTGCCCAAAAATCAAAAGGATGTCAGTGGGGAAATAATCCTGGTAAGGAAACTAGTTTTTTAAAGTAATATTTTGGTAATTAAAAATCATCGCTTAAAGATTACTGGAACAGGACATGGCATTGGTCGGGAACTGGCCCTTCACTACGCCTCTCTGGGCAGCACAGTCGTTTGTGTGGACATCGATGAGAAGAACAACCAACAGACAGTCCAGAAAGCCAGGCGATTGCATGTCGGAGATGTGCATGGCTTTAGGTAGGAGTTTAAATTTTAACAAATTTAATCTAACAATTAACCTTTGATTTCGGCAGCTGCGACGTGTCCAAGCGGGATGAGGTGATGGCGCTGGCGGACCGAGTTAAAGCGGAAGTTGGACCCATTTCGGTGCTGGTGAATAATGTGGGCATAATGCCCACTCATCCGATCCTGCAGCAATCAGCCGAGGAGATCCAGCGAGTGTTCGATGTGAATGTCTTCTCGCAGTTCTGGACAATCCAGGCCTTCCTGGGCCACATGCAGGAGAAGAACCGTGGCCACATCATCTGTCTCTCCTCGATAGCAGGCCTTGTGGGAATTGCCAATTTGGTTCCTTATTGTGCCACAAAGTTTGCGGTACGCGGACTGATGGAGTCTCTCCATGCGGAGCTGCGAGAGGGACCCTACAGGGATTTGGTAAGTTAGAAGAAACCTCTTTTTATGAATTCAAAATGAACTAATTTTTAATGTACAGATCAAAACCACCACCATTTTCCCCTATATGACCAACACTGGCCTGTGCAAGCATCCCAAAGTAAAGTTCCCCTCACTCCTCGGTCTGCTGGATCCGAAGCAGGTGGCCAGGCGCATAGTTGAGGCGCATCGCTCCGATGTCATGGAGGTCACCATTCCCAGTTGCCTGCTCCACATCAACAACTGGACGAGACTTTTGCCAGATCACTGTGGCCTGATGCTCAAGGATTACATCGACAGTGGCGTGGAGTCGGACTTAATTTAGTTTTACTGTAGTGTAGATCGTAGATCGAGTACAATGATATTATTATTGGAGTTATGATATATGAAATATGTAATAATATTTTAACAAATACATTTCCGGGGAAAACAAAAAATGTTAATATATGCGGTATTTTTTAAATTAAAAATCCATAACTAAGTCAAAAATGCATTAAATTCAATTCGGAAAGCTTTTCTGTGTTTTATTATTAATTAATAGGGATTTTAATGAATATGTTATATTTTTATAATCACTGTTTACGAATGTTACGGCTCAAAAACAGTGAAAATGTCTTAATAATTTTAATAAAAAATCGATGTATCTTTTGAGTTGCTATAAACAGCTGTTTATAGCACAGTATCTGCAAGGTTGCCAGATGTATAAAACAGCTGTTTAGTGTGGTCACTAGACGGGACAAAGAAGACAGACAAAAACAAAACAATGACTTGTGAAGTAAAACACTGCGGGGAAATTCGCGATTTTAAGAAAGTTCAGGAATATTTTGGCCTCGGACATGGTGAGAAATTTAACCTTAGCCAACGCCCCTCAGACGGTAATCCTGGTTTCTTCGATTCGAACAGACGATAACTGGTTAAATGCGGTTAACTACGCCATATCGCCCACTGGTGAGTTAATTGCCTTAGCGCAGGGGGAGAAGTTGGCATTTCTTTCCACCTGCTGGAGCAGCCATGGGAGCGCCAACAATACCTACGCCCTGGGATGGTGCGGCGAGCTGGAGGACTCCAATCAGATCGTGACCAGCCTCACCTGCCTCCCGATGACGCAGAGCCGACGGAGCACCGATGGGGTCGTTGAATGGACCTGCGTGGCAGTGGGCCTGGTCTCAGGCCTCGTCGTTTTCTACACAGATTCGGGCGTAAAGCTGTTTTCGCAGTGGTAAGTCAATATAAATCTTACATAGTAAAATGCCCTAAACCAAAATGCATTTTACAGCTGCCAGGAGGATCCGGTAATTGGCGTCAAGCTTCAGTCGCCGCCCCGCCATTCAGAGGGCGACTTCCTACTGTACATTGTTTACCCGCGCTGTCTATGCTTCGTCCAAGGCCAGGACATTTTGCCCACTCTCAACAACTGCCGGCACAATGTACAGCGCGGTGCCCTGGAGCGGGGATCATATCCCACAGCCGATGTGGTGCCATTCCAAAAGTACAAGTTCAAGCAGGAGAAAGAGGCTGTGATCAACGACGCCGCCATTTCAAGCACCCAGCGGCCACCGACCTACGATCACATCGTGCAGCAGAGCATCGGACACGGCTACTTCGCCAAGGTACATGCCACGCCGCCGAGAAGCGCGCAGGTGCTGGCCGCAGGAGCGGAGCCATACCTGGGTTTCTTTGATGCCGAAGAGGGCTACAAAACCATGTCGCTGGGCGAGGTGGCCAAAGATGTGATTGGAATAGCATACAAGAACCTGCTGGGCGGCATTTTTCGGCGAGCTCCCGAGCCACTGCCATCGCCTGAAGAGTCACCACTGCCCGTTCCCACAAAGGAGGCACCGATGAGAATCCGCTGTCGCTTGTACGACGGCAAACGAGATGGCCTGACCTTGGCTGTGGCACCTGGAGGACGGCTGGCAGTCGTCACGGACAATCTAGACCGAGTTATGCTGGTAGACACGCAGCAGGCCATCATTTTGCGCGTGTGGAAGGGCTACCGTGATGCCCAGTGCGCCTTCGTTCCCGTCAAAGAGAAATCTGTGCGCGGAATTAAGACTCACAAAAGAAAAGCCTTGTTTTTGGTTATCTATGCTCCACGTTTGGGCTGTCTGGATATCTGGGCCCTGCAAAATGGACCTAAGGTGGCCGCCTTTAACGTCTCCAAGAGCGGACAGTTGGTTTACAACAATCACAGCGCTTTGGGCGCCGCCAGCAGTGGAGGATCCTCAGCCAGCAGCAGTCAATCCCGCAAGACGCTACCCATAAATCACTGTCTATTCCTGGATCCCACCGATGGAAGCCTAAAGGAGGTGCTTATTCCTTTTCATTATGCTCTTAGCGAAACCAGTTCGCAGACTTCTCGGGATATCCACATGCTGAGGCGGCTTAGGAATCAACTGAGGACCGCTAACCACGGCGATGCCAAGCTGGAGGAGATTGCCGAGCTGGCAAGTGAACTGCAGACGCTGGAGGTGCGGCAGCAGTGTCTGGAGATGCTGCTAAAGAGCAAGAAGCTGCAGCCGCGGTTGTTCCAGTGCATCATCAACGCTTTTATCGAGAAACCTCTGCCCGGCGCGACCACATCCCAAGAGTTTCTGCACCAAATCCAGAACTACAAGCGGCTGACCGATCTCTACTTGGCATTGAGTCAGGCCAATCAGCGGGGTGACAACGAGCCACCTATAGATCATTTGGAGCTCTCCGACGCCGATCTGGTGACCATTAACAAACTTGTTTTACTTCTGGACGATGGCAAGGATGAAGCTAAGCCCGCCACCGCTCGCGAGGTTACCTTTAAGCTGCAGGAAGAGCATAAAACCGAGGAGTTTGTGGATTACCTAAGCATCTTTAACATAGAAAGTCCGGATGGCATCAGCTTGCTGCAGGAGAAGGCCGACAAGTTTGGTAGCGTTAGCATCGACCTCTTTAGCCAGTTCTTTTCCCAAGGCTTGTGCTTTGGCCAGTTCAAGGAGTGGATCCATCAGGCCTGCCTGCCCAGCACGGATCTGCTCACGCTGATCATTTGGTTCTGGTTGGAGAAGCCTTTCAAGTACAATAACTGGTGGGAAAAGCCTTTATATTCTATAATCCCTTTTTTAACTTACATTTTCCCTTCCTGTTTTAGTGATGAAGTCGTTGAGGACATGTCCAGGATTGCTGTCATGGTGCAGACCATTTGCGATCTGGCTGGCGAGCACATTCACGACTATGCCTACAATGCCATCTCTCCGTGGTGGCAGGCAGTGCGCGAGCTGCTCTTGGAGAGCAAGCAGTTCTCCGGACTGCTCGTGGCAATTGTCTGCAAAACGGTGGCCAGCAATTCGTGGCGAAGTCGCAAAGAGGTGAGTGTGTATTTGGATCCAAAAAGCAAAATATTAAAGCATTTCTCAGCAGGGATCGTGTGACGAATCTTCGCAAAACGAAGAGGAAGAGCGCTGGGAACGGATATCGCACGACGAGGCCCAGTGGGGACTACTCACCGGCAAGCTGGAGGATGTAGCTGTGTTGGGGGCTATTCTTGGGTAAGAAAGGAACTTCTGAGCTCATGGCGTTCACGATTACTTATAGTTTCTTTCATTATAGCAAACCACTTACCTGCAGGGATCCTGTGGGTCCGGAAATGTCCTATGAGCCGCCCGACTGCAGCCTCAAGAGCATAGTGAGCAATGGAAAAGGAATCGTGACAGAACTAACTGCCAAATGGCTCATTAGTGCGCAATTGCATCCGAGTAAGGTGCTGGAGATTTCGGCGCCGGAAAATGAGACTGATGAGGAGACAAAACCAAAAACCAAACCAGAATCCAAGGAAGAGCTCTCTAAAGCTGATACCGACTCTGAAGACGAGTTGGAAATGGCCAAGGAAGTGCAGGATCCAAGCAGAGAGCCCTCCGAGCCTATACTGGAGCGTTTAGCTCTGCTCCGAGCCCACTTTCCCTTCAGCTTAGAGTCTGGCGTTCTCCTGAGCCTCATGTCGTGGCAGTATATGGTGCAGTGGAGCAAGCAGCTTTCATCGCTTGATCACTTGAGGGCAGCCCTTCTTTGTCTGACCCAGTTTCGAACACCAGACTGGGCCCTAAAGCACGGCATCTGCTGTATGCTGTGGAACGCTACGCTGAAGTTTCCCCTCCAGGCCGCGGCCAAGCTGATGCAGAAAGTGGGTCGCCTGCCTGTGGATAAGATGTGCCAGCAGGACTTGGAGATGTCGGCAGGGAAGGTGCCCGAGTTTCTCGAACTCAGTCTGGAGTTTCTGGAGCACTTCTCCACTTCAATGGAGCACGACAAGCGGGAGCTGCAGTTCGAGCAGTCCCTCAGCGAGGGAGCTCTGCCGTTGCAGTTCTTGGCCCTTCAGCAACACCACGCCATGCCGCAGCTGCTACAACTGCAAACCGAACTGTGTACAGTCCTTCATTTCGTGGCCTTCTTCCAGCTGCGCATTCCCAAGCCACTGACCACGCTCTTCGACTCAATGGGCAACAAAGCTCTGCTTGCGGATATTAATAAGGAGCTGCCTTATGTATTGCCCGCACCAGATCTCGTCCTGCAGCAGGTGCGCACGGACTTCCTGTGCCGCGTTGTTTCCGCCACCATGGACCTAATTAGGGAGGATCTGGAGCAGCTCTATATTCTCGATCATGTCTTCTACATGTCCAAGATCTGTGCACTAGCCGACAGCTGGGAAGTGGATAAGCTGCCCATTTTGAGGCGACAGGTAAACCAAGTAACTTTTTCTCATTAAAAACTGGCATCGTAGCAAGCCATGAAATATATTTTAGGCTGGCCATCCATGTTAGATGGAAACAGTTCACACTTAGTTCAGTTGTTCAAACGAAAACACATGAAAATTATCAATTTTCCTCTCTCCTTCAGGTATTTTCAGTTGTTTAAACGTATCTATACGAAACAGTTCAAAATTAAATCATTATATTTCCTCTCTCCTCCAGGTAGTGGAGCTCTACGCTTTTGGCTATGATGCCGAAGCCCAGATGTTGCTCCAACATATCGCTGAGGATGAGGAGCTGGGCCGGCTGCTGCTGGAGATAGCCGGCAGAAGGCTCAATCTCTATGCGGAGAGCTCACAGTCTACGTTCCTCAAGATTGCCTCTGTAGGCCATCAGTTGCTGGCCTACCTGGACAACCTGGTAAGTGTGGCCAGTGTTTATCACCCGCAGTATTGACTCCCACGACTCGTCCTCGCAGAAGGAGCCGCTGACGGAGAACAACGTGCAGATAGCGGCTACAAAGCCGGACGAGATTGATGTGGCTGCCCTCGACCGCCTGTTGTCCCATGCCTACAAGTGCCTCTGCAGGCGTGAGTCCAAGCAGCTGCCCATCATCGCACAGATGTACAACGCCGTGCGCATTCTGCAGGACTGAGTGGAGATCGAGGATGGCACAAGAAGACACTATTTGTTCCGTTTATATAATTGCAATTTGTCAGACGAAACACTAGAATTTTATGTATGGATACAATTAAGAATGCACACTTGAAGCACACCTGTTTACAAATGGATGCAACCAAACTTGAGCTACACATTTTAACGTATGGATATAAACTAAACGAAATATTTGAGGATGCATTGATGTCACTTTATATTTTGAATAAAGCAATGCAAAATGTATTTAAATGTTTTATGTTTATTATGAATCTGAATTGGTTTACAACAATCAATATCTATGAACTTGGTAAGTATTTTTCGGGGCTCGAGTCTTGGGCTTTCCCTCAGTGGTGGGTCGAGTAAGGGGCTCTGGCGTAGCTAATCTATCCGGCATTTCAGCAGGGTGGACCTTGAGATGTGTGTACACGGCAATGTAGCTCTGACTGGTGTCCAGTTCGATGGTCTGCTTTTGGCATATCCGTCCAGGCAGAGAAAAGTGCTTACCCAGAATGGGCTCCTTAAGGGGTTTGGCCAGAACTTGGCTCAGATCACTGGAACGATCCTTCTCCCATTTCTCCATCTTAGAGCTTCGATTCACTCGGAATTTAATATATTGTAAACAAAGGTTTCATAGCGTCAATAGAAAAGGAAACCAATTTTTTTTTCTACGATTCGATGGATACCACGTCCCAGGTTGTACTAGGTTAGTGGTACTGACTCGGACTAATCGGAAACAACTTTCCCTGCTTCGTGGCAACAAGTAGCTCATTTTTTTGGCATACCTTTTCCTTCCACCCTTCAGCCCTTCCCGGTTATGAGTTATTTATTTATTATTCGTAGCAGAAAAGTTGATTCTTTGGTTTGTTCAATTTGGGAACTTGGCAGACACGCAAGGCCAGCCAGAAGGCAGGAATTTGTTTCGTGGTGGAGCTTAACATGCTGATAAACGTATAGGATAATGAGGAACGTCGTTAGAGACAGTTTCATGTGGTTGCTTAATGGTCTGAGGATTGCTTTTATGGGCGACTTACAGTGAGCTAACCTTCTAACGGATATCCATACATAATTTCTTTACATAAAATAAAGAATTAGGGAATATTATGGAGGCTTGTTTGGTTTTTAATGTTTATATACGGCTTATTTAGGTTGAACAATCACTTAAAGGTCTACTGGATTAAGGTCTCTACAGGCAGCGGGCAATCAATTCGTTGATGGAATTTCCACGGTTGCCGTATTCACCGCCGCGCTTATACGAGACGGAGACCTTCTTCTGCCAGCCATTGCTGGGACTCGATAACTGCAAAAATAATGAATTTAAATTTAAAATTAAATTATTTCCCAAAATGTTAAGAAATCATACCGTAAAGGCACACAGGAACTCGTTAATGGCTACAAAATTCGGCCCAACTGTGCAGATCTCATGAATGATGTCCTCCAAGCAGATAACACCCTTCTCGCCCAGCTGCTCCTCCACCATTGTGTTGGACTGGATTGCGGTTTTCTTGCCGTTGACGCGGGCGAAACCCTTCTTGAAGACCAGCTCGCGAATGGTGCTCAGCGAGGGGTTTCCATAGACCACAAAGGGTTCGATCACGCGCAGCAGCAGCTGATTTTCCTTGGTGTTCTCCAGGAAGACGGCGTTGTGACGCTGGGGCATGCGCAGGGTTCTAAATATATCAGCTGTGGTCTTGTCGAAGATCTTCTTGCCCGCATGCCGCATCACAAATAGCAGCTTCGGGTTGGAGTCCTGAGCGGCTTCGGCGCTCTCCTCGGTAACGTTGGTGCGCAGTATCGTTTGCTTAATACGCTTGGCCGTGCGCTCGGCCTTCAGGTAGCCCATCACGAAGGATTCGGCACGCCTGAACTTGTGGTGCTTCTGTTGAGCAGTACGGCGCTTGATGCGATCACTTATCCTCTGCTCGACGACCGACTGATCCTGGCGAATGCGCCTCTTGCGATGCCTCAGCACAGAGACTGTTTTGCCGGGCAATTTGTTAGGTACGGCGTATCTGGAAACGGAATCGTGTTGAATTCGTATTGTTAAGCAGTTTTGTTTAGTTTTAATCCACTCACTTGTCCGACATTGCTGGTTTTTGGCTCTTTTTTCACGACAAAACACGTGCAACTACCAAAACAAAAATTAAAAAGGAACAGTGTTACCGTAGGGACTGCGATACTATGGTACTAAATACAATAATATCGATAAAAAGTGTGCAGCTTATCGAGTCTCCGCATTCAAATCCACGGCGCGACCTTTTTTATATACGCAATATATTATATTTACAATTGCATCAAACCCGCACCTGTCGTCAAAGGTATCCATATTTACATATCGATTTCAATGGCAATGGCACACTTGCGTTTGTAAACAATCAATTCAACTCTCGATTCCAATTTCCGGTTTTGAGAGTTTGTTTCTCTCTTTTAACAATTTACTATGACGCACACTCGCAATTCGTCGTTTTGGGGTGGAAATTTGCTTTAGTATGAAAATGCCGGTCTCGATGCCAACGCACAGTCGCTGTCCGCAGTTGGAGCCGTTTCGTTGTGTCGCGCTTGAGGTAATAAATCGTGATTTACAGCCAAACAAGATAAGCCGAAGAAGTAATCAACGAAAACTGCATTCCGAAATGTTGCAAAAAAGGAAAAAGAAACGCGAGAAAAACTACAGCAGCTACAACTGCAAGTTTTCAGTGCCACGCGTCGCAGTTTGCCCCGCGATGACGAAACCGTGAAAATTAGCACGCGGCGGCGGAGGCACACGCACACGCACACTTGCACCCTCTTCGCCGACTCCCATGCCCAGTTTAAAGCTCCGTTCTGTTTGCCAACGAAGGAGATAGTGTCGAAAAAACATAATTAAAGTTTATGTCTGTGACAGCGGGAGATTAATATGCGGTGCCAGCGCAACAGCGAACAAGTCAAGGCTGCAATTGACAAGTATTAAGACAATAAAGGAGAGCCAACAGGTTTATTGCACGTGCTGGACTATATCTCAAGTTTGCACTGATGATAACGCGCCCGTTTCCCTCCCATAAAGTGGGATTTATTTTAGTTTTAGATCTAGTCTTCCCCTTTCACTTTCCAGTGGCAATGCCAGCTATTCGCCGCTAGAGGAGAACCACACATCAGCCCCCAAGCATCATGACGGACAGATATGCAAATGGAGTGACCACCAGTCTGATGGAGCCTAACGGGCGCAGTTCAGCTGCCCCAGCAGGAGAGGAGGCGGAGGAGAAAATTGTCCTGAAACGGAAGCTGACCCTCATCAATGGTGTGGCCATTATAGTGGGAACCATTATCGGATCGGGCATCTTCATAGCCCCCACTGGAGTCTTCTACTACACCGAGTATGTGTCTATGCGATATATAGTATCATCCTTAATTCAATTTATGTACAAAAAAGGTCAATTTAACTGTTAATTTATGGTTTTATTGTCGCACCAATTAACAAAAATTTATTAGTTGTCGATTTTGTTCCCTTGAAAAAGTGCTCACACTCGTAATTGTTCTTAAATATTGCGTCAGCTTTAAAGTTTTTTGTTAACTTTACAAGAAGGCGTGCCGAGTTCCAAATTATTGATAAACAAAGGTTTAAAAAGGTTGGGCAAAAATTCCATACGAATGTCGGAAGCTCCCACTTACGGAAATAATTTATTAAACGCATTTGTTAGTTAATTTATGAAAGATTCTTTAGGGTAAGTTCTTTGGAAATATACATAAATTATTTAAAGGCAGGGACTTACTTTGCTCACTTAAATTATTTATGGATTTATATGATAATTAAATGAGAATCTTTAATATGTCTTACTTAGTTTAATAGCTTTAAGTTAATACTCATTTGTTAATTGAAATTGTAAACTTAAAAGAACTCTATTTAAATTGTTTATTTACTTTCTCCAAAACGCTTTTATTTATAGTATTTATTTTATTTCTGTGACGCTAGGAGAGCTCAAGTTGATTTATTTATTTATCTTCCCTGCAAAACTGTTTATTTACTTAATCTCTGTGTATATTTTCTAGATCTGTGGGTAGCTCTCTGTTGATTTGGTCCGCTTGTGGGATTCTGTCGACCATTGGAGCTCTTTGCTATGCCGAGCTGGGCACAAGCATCACGAGATCTGGCGGGGATTATGCCTATCTGCTGGTGTCCTTCGGACCGCTTGTGGGCTTCCTGAGATTGTGGATAGCTCTGCTTATCATCCGGCCAACCACGCAGGTCAGTGTTCCTGCTATCCATCAATTGAATTACGGAATATTTATTTGTTGTGATTGATTGGTTGTTGAGGCAAATAAATAAAACTTTATTAAGTGACGACGATGGACTACCTTCGAATGGAATTGAATTCAATTACGGAATCAAACTTTCGAAAACAACTTTCGCTGACTTGGAATTTACTATTTAATTTTATTACAATTTAATTTGTGAGCAATTTTTTTATTTCTTACAGACCATTGTGGCTTTAACCTTCGCCCATTATGCCGCCAAGCCTTTCTTCGAGGACTGTGATCCGCCCGAGAATGCCGTGAAGCTACTCGCAGCCATTTGTTTAAGTGAGTCAGTTCTGGGAGAGCCACATCCCCATCTGTGCAAAATTAATTATTCCTCACCTATTCCCCTAGCTCTGCTCACGGCTATCAACTGTCTGTCCGTTAAGGTTTCGATGAAGGTGCAGGATGTGTTCACGGTGGGCAAGCTGCTGGCACTCATCATGATTATTCTGGCCGGACTCTACTACATGGTCACGGGTCAGTTGGAGAACTTTAGCAATCCGTGGGAGGGCACATACACGGCCCGCAACATTGGCTATGCCTTCTACAACGGTCTGTTTGCCTTTGGTGGCTGGAACTACTTGAACTTTGTTACCGAGGAGCTGCAGGATCCGTACAAGTGAGTGAAGGGGTCGGCTTCGGCTTCTCTTTCCAAACATGACAAATGGTTTGGCAAGGATTCTTTATCCTACTCATGCCGTTTGCGTCATGCGCAGGGAGCAACAAGTGGAAACTTGTTGAGCGTCCTTGATGTCATACGGCTGAGTGGGTGGGAGGGAGGCATGGGGGAGGATGCTGCCTTCAGCTTTTCCTTTTTTCCTTTAACGAATTCAATTTGCTCTCGAGAAGCGCAGCAATCAATTTAAGTGCTTCACCCCCCGCCAAGTGTCAGAGCTAAGAATGAAAACAGCACGTTTCTTTTGTATATTTACGACCTTATTTAAGAATTTAAAATTTTCAAACAGTTTCTAAAAGTACCCAACGTATCTCATCATTATCGAATATTTTTCATTGCAGAAACCTGCCGCGTGCCATTTGGATAGCCATGCCCCTGGTCACGGGCATCTATGTTCTGGTTAATTTGGCCTATTTCGCTGTGGTCAACAAGCCAGAGATGCTAAGTTCATTGGCCGTTGCCGTGACCTTTGGTAATCGCGTCTTTGGACCCTTGGCATTTATGGTGCCCATTTTTGTGGCTTTGAGCACCTTTGGCGGAGTGAATGGAGTCCTATTTACATCGGCACGACTGTTCGCCACTGGCGCCCAGGAGGGGCATCTGCCCAAGTTTTTCCAGCTGTTCCACGTTAAGCAGCAGACTCCCATTCCCTCATTGATTTTCACCGTAAGTTTGGCTTGGAAATTTGCATTTTTCTTTTGAATAATAAACAAATTCATTTTGTATTTATTTTCCCAAGTGTCTGATGTCATTGCTCATGCTGCTGACGGATAATGTATACCAGTTGATTAACTACTTCAGCTCAGTCCTATGGCTGTCAGTGGTGGCCAGCATAGCCGGAATGCTGTGGCTAAGGCACAAGAGGTTGGTAGTTGTATACCCGTAAAGACAACTTCTTAAGATGCTATTTATATTATTACAGGCCCGACCTGCCGCGCCCCATTAAAGTAAATCTCGCGCTGCCCATAATATTCATGGTGAGCTGCGTAGCGCTGGTACTCCTTCCGAATTTAGATGAGCCAGGAAATCTACTCGTTGGCATCGGCATCACCCTGGCTGGCATTCCTTTCTACTACATCTTCATCGCCTGGCAGAAGAAGCCCAAGTGCTATGGGCGACTGTCCAACTCCGTGGTAGAGATTTGCCGGGCCATCTTCAATACCACCGTCATTGAGTCTAACGAGACCCTAAAGTAGAAAATGCAGAACTCAAACACGCAGAACTTGGCGCATTTAGTTCAAACACTCGTATTTGATATTCAAAAAATACTACAAGAAAACAAATTGTGAAACTCAACTCGATTAATATTTGAGTTATAAGTTTTAAGAAGATAAACCCCTGCCCCCATTTGTATGATATTTTTGTGCTGGCCATTTTGGCATTCCTCAAAGCGAAATCGGCGCCATCGATTGGAATTTATAATAGTTTAATCATATTTATTTGAGCAGCTATCAGGTTTTACCCGAAGATAGATAGCCCGATATATGCCTTTTTCGGCTCACTTCCCACTAAAAGTATACTTTTTAGTTTACGGCTAGGTGCTACAATCCTGATTCCTTTTTTAGCATAAACAGGAAATACGCTTTAATGGGAACAATCTGTAAAATGTGACTTGTTTAGGGAAGCAACAACACAGCAGTACAATAACAATCCACATATATTGATGTTTTTTAACTTAATCGTTTAGCAAATTAAATGTATTATTGCAAACAACTTCAAAGTGGAAATTCACTTGTTTGTTTTGTTTTTTTTGTATAAATCTAAATCCATGACGTATCTTCGTTTCTGACGAAGATTGAAATCTATAGCCGTTTCCACGAGGGTTGTGCCGCGTATAAAGTCGGCTGCCACAATATTTGCATGAGTACCCAGCTCATCCCGGTAGAGAAGGGAAATCCGCCAGTTTACATTGTCGGCCATCTCGCGCAGGCCTTGCTTTTGCAGGACGGCCCATCGGCCCTCTGGGGTCAACTCTGCCATATCGGCTATGGGACAAATAAAATAACGTCTGCGGGAGAACCAAGGAAACAGATAAATGGAATCTTATTGATCGAGACAAAACTTACGCTACATCGGACTTTGTAATGTTCCGCAAATATCCCTCCAGCTGCGGCCAAGTCTGTTTATTGCCCCAGCGCTGGCTCACGGGTCTAACCAGGGTCTCTGGGAACTCATCCAACATGGCCTGTTTTTCGTAGGCAAGAAATATGTTCTGCTTGGCTGCCCAAATATCACGAAGCGATGCACTCCAGTTCAGCGAGGGATGGGCTATGAGGTCCTGGAACTGATCGCGCAGATAGCTGACCAGCAGGCGATGCACTCCCAATCCCTTGCCAAAACCTAAAATATAAAACCATAATCCATATTATATAATTCGTTTCTGAGTTTTTTTCTCACCAATTGGAAACTCTTTGAGTCCAAAAATGATTATTTCGTTGGTCTCGTGGACAAAGTCCCGCACCTGATTGATGACCTCCTGCAGCGGACGCTGCTTAGTGACATGGTAAGTAAAAAACTTTTCCAGCGAACTTGGATAGTAACTGACACGTATGTCCAAATAGCGCGCTCCATGCATCAGCTGGCCCCGAATGTCGTCGTCCTGGGTCAGGGCAAACTTGGTCACAAAGCCTTCGCCGAGGCTCGGATAATAATTGGGCTGATACGCGCCAGAGTCGTGTGTCCCAGGAATAAATAAATCCCGTAGACGCAGTTCACTTATTTTGGACTTAAGGTCGTTCATCCAACGGGGAAAGGCCTTGAGGCAGGTTGTCGCCAGGATGTCCCCCTGTTCGTTAATGTAACTGGCCCAATAGCCATAGCAGTGGGTCTGCGCCGTCACATTCTTGGACAGTTCGTAGTCGAAGGGCACTCCGGTGGTAAACCATTGCATAGAGAGACCCACATTCGGTTGAAGCGCCGCCAACACGGTCAGCTCTCCGCCGTTGGCAACCCAGAACTCCTGGTTCACGGATTGGTGGGGATCAGTGTACCCAGATTCCTCTTCCGAACCACTTCCCTCTTCGCGGGGAAAGGCTGCCAAGGGGGTGCCAACGGAACGGAGGCGTCTCTGGAAGACATGTGCCTCCTGAGTGGTGATCAGGACACGATCGCCTTTCTTCGCGGGTGCATTGCGCCAGGAGACCTCCAAGAATTGTTTGCGCGCACTGATCGTTAGCCAGAGCTTGAGGCTCTTGGGATCCTCGAAGCGATTCGTCTGCGCCTCTGACCAGGAAACGAGCAGCACCAACACCGTCAGCAGGAACGCTTTTCCCACCATATTTCACCTTTTCTGATTGAATTAATGCTGATTCAGTCTGATTGTAACAGGCAATAAACAGCACAGCGGAATAAGAGCAGAAAAGAAATCACGACAAAGTTCACATCCGTTTTCGTCGAGAACACCACGCTTAATGAACTGAAACCTTATCTGTAAGTGGATCCTACGGGCAGCCAGTACGAACAATTAAAACTTAACCCCGAGAGAGCTTGACGAGAGTCAGTTTTGAAATTGTAATGGAAATATTGAGACTTCCTCGAAACTAAATCGGTTTCTGTGCAGAGAACAGATCTTATCAGAACTCATTTATTCGCACTCGGTCTTAATTGGCAGTGAAACGTTCGTTTTAAAAACACGAAGAGATTCCGTAGGTTTTGTAAATATATGTACATATGTCCTGTAGGAAACAACTGCACATACATATCCTACTTTACCATTATTTATGTTTAAACTTTAAAGCAACCGAGCCACCTAGTTCAGGTCATTTCGATCCCAGCTTCGCCTCTCAACTGAAGCTCAGATTGTAGATTATAAATGAGGGAATCTGAACCAGGGAGAGCTGTGCCTGATGGGTTCTATTGTGGATTTAACTCGGAAACTTTCATTTTTCACTGGAAATTTGAGTGTCAAGTATTAAGTAAATAAAATTTCCTATTCAAAATTGTTCAATGATTATTTTCTTTTTTCTTTACGTTATAAATATAAACCATAAGTTTTATTTAATAGTAAATATTTAATCAATGATTAGTAGATTAGATTTGTATTATGTTTATGTAATCTTCAAAATGTGACTTTTTTAGGGAAGCAACAACACAGCAGTACAATAACAATCCACATATATTGATGTTTTTTAACTTAATCGTTTAGCAAATTAAATGTATTATTGCAAACAACTTCAAAGTGTATTTAAATTATTTCTCCTTATATATTTATAGCAAATCAGTTTGAATATATAAATATAAATTAAACACCAAAAAAGAAGGCCCCTTTTACAAGATATATGCGATAAATATTTTGTAAAATCTCTCGCTAATATTTTTAGGGGCAAAACCTGACCCTCCCTATATCTCTACGTAGAAGCATCTTCGTATATCTTGCGAAGATTAAAATCTATAGCCGTTTCCACGAGGGTTGTTCCGCGTATAAAGTCGGCTGCCACAATATTTGCATGAGTACCCAACTCATCCCGGTAGAGAAGGGAAATCCGCCAGTTTACATTGTCGGCCATCTTACGCAGGCCGCCTTGCTTGTCCAGGATGACGTCCCAGGTCTCTGGGGTCAACTCCGCCATATCGGCTATCGGGCGACTGTAGAATCGTCTGCGGGAGAACAAAGGAGAAAGATAAATGGAATCTTATCTAATCGAGACAAAACTTACGCTACATCGAACTCATTGATGTTCCGCAAATATCTCTCCAGACGCGGCCAAGTCTGTACATTGCCCCAGCGCTGGTCCACGGGTCCGAACAGGGTCTCTGGAAACTCATCCAACATGGCCTGTTTTTCGTAGGCAAGAAATATGTTCTGCTTGGCGGCCCAAATATCACGAAGCGATGCACTCCAGTTCAGCGAGGGATGGGCTATGAGGTCCTGGAACTGATCGCGCAGATAGCTGACCAGCAGGCGATGCACTCCCAATCCCTTGCCAAAACCTAAAATATAAAACCATAATCCATATTACATAATTCGTTTCTAAGTTTTTTTCTCACCAATTGGAAACTCTTTGAGTCCAAAAATGATTATTTCGTTGGTCTCGTGAACAAAGTCCCGCACCTGATTGATTACCTCCTGCAGCGGACGCTGCTTAGTGATTCCATGGTAAATAAAGAACTTTTCCGGCGAATTTCTATAGTAACCGACACGAATGTCCAGATAGCGCACTCCATGCATCAGCTGGCCCCGAATGTCGTCGTCCTGGGTCAGGGCATACTTGGTCACCAGGCTTTCGCGGAGCAGCGGATCAAAGTTGGGCCGATAAGAGCCAGAATCGTGTGTCCCAGGAATAAATAAATCCCGTAGACGCAGCTCGCCTATTTTGGACTTTAGGTCGTTCATCCAACGGGGAAAGGCCTTGAGGCAGGTTGTCGCCAGGATGTCCCCCTGTTCGTTAATGTAACTGGCCCAATAGCCATAGCAGTGGGTCTGCGCCGTCACATTCTTCGACAGTTCGTAGTCGAAGGGCACTCCGGTGGTAAACCACTGCATAGAGAGACCCACATTCGGTTGAAGCGCCGCCAACACGGTCAGCTCTCCGCCGTTGGCAACCCAGAACTCCTGGTTCACGGATTGGTGGGGATCAGTGTACCCATTAATGGGCACATAATTCCCAGATCCCTCTTCCGAACCACTTCCCTCTTCGCGGGGAAAGGCTGCCAAGGGAGTGCCAACGGAACGGAGGCGTCTCTGGAAGACATGTGCCTCCTGAGTGGTGATCAGGACACGATCGCCTTTCTTCGCGGGTGCATTGCGCCAGGAGACCTCCAAGAATCGTTTGCGCGCACTGATCGTTAGCCAGAGCTTGAGGCTCTTGGGATCCTCGAAGCGATACGTCTGCCCCTCTGGCCAGGAAACGAGCAGCACCAACACCGTCAGCAGGAACGCTTTTCCCACCATATTTCACCTTTTCTGATTGAATTAATGCTGATTCAGTCTGATTGTAACAGGCATTAATCAGCGGATCGGAATCAGAGCAATAAAGTAATCACGACACCCCGAGAGAGATCACAACCGTTGGCGTCGAGAACACCACGTTTAATGAACCGAGACCCAAAGCTGCAAGTTCCAGGTGGATCTTATCTGTAAGTGGTTCCTACGGGTGACCAGTACGAACAATTGGAACTTGACACCGAGAAAGCTTGGCGAGAAAAGTCAGTGTTGAATTTGTAATGTAAATATTGAGACTTCCTTGAAACTGAATCGGTTCCTATACTGTTCTCTCTGTTTACCTCTAGGCTTCCCTGTAGTTAATCCATAGCTTTGAATTTGGTTTGGCCTACAAATTGCATCCAAAACGTTCAATGACTGCGTAACTAGAACTCCGAACAATGGGCGCGGGAAAATTCTCAGGAAAGTAGAAATGATCAGATCTCATTTATTCGCACTCGGTCTTAATTGGCAGTGAAACGTTCGTTTTAAGAACACAAAGAGATTCCGGAGGTTTTGTAAATATATGTATTTCCTGGAGGAAGCAACTGAACAATAGGCTGCTTTACTATTATTTATGCTCAACTCCGCCAAGCGTAAATATATTATTTTAAACTTTAAAGCAACCGAGCCACTTAGTTCAGCTCATTTCGATCCCAGCTTCGCCTCTCAACTGAAGCTCAGATTGTAGATTATAAATGAGGGAATCTGAACCAGGGAGAGCTGTGCCTGATGGGTTCTATTGTGGATTTAACACGGAAACTTTCATTTTTCACTTGATATTTGAGTGTCAAGTATTAAGTAAATAGAATTTCCTATTAATAATTGTTCAATTTTTTGTAATACATTTGTATTTATTTCGTGGAGTTTTACAAATGAAACATGTCTTAACTTTAGAAATGGAATTCAAAAACTAAAAATAGTTTTATTTAATATTAAAATAATTAATAATGATTGGTAGATATAATAATAATAACAATAACTCATATATATATATGAGTATATTTAAATTAAATTATTTACATTTTAAATTTTCTTCATTTAATTATTATTCTTAATATTTTTTATTTTTTATTAAATCAATTTAAATTTAAAAATATTGTCGTAGCAGCCAACGGCCTAAAACATATTTACTTCTTTAATGTCATTATTTTACGCGACTTGGCCACACTATTTAACAGCTGATTCGGCGTCTCAAAGCCAAACATTTAATCAATTTGTTCTGTTTGTTGTTTACCTTAAAATATTGATAAAAGACATGCTGCACTCCCAGGCAATTCACTCCCTGCCCACTCTGCATCAACCTCTGCACTCCAAGGTATCGAACTATCTGAACAACCAGCGGAGAACGGGTCAATTCTGCGATCTGCTGCTCGAGCTGGATTCGGACGACGCTCTTAGTTTAAGTGTTCACTTCTGCGTCCTGGCCGCCCAGAGTCAGTTGATAAACACCAACCAGAAGCAACAGCAGTTTTCCATTCACAACCCCCTGAAGATCACCATCCGCAACTTTAGCTGCACTCAATGCCTGCACACAATTGTCGATTTCTTCTACGAGGACATTGTTTCCGTTTCCAAGGAGCACGAGCCACACTTCCGGGAACTGGCACAAATTCTGGCCGTGACCGAGCTGCTGAACCTCTACCAGATGCAGCCATTGGGAGAGGTGAAGGAAGCTTCAGAGATTATAGCTCCTGAAGATAATGAACTGAGTTTGGAGAACCCCGTGAAGAAATCCGAGGACGTGTTTGAGAATCAGCAGAGCTACTTTAAGGTAGGGTAGGACATGCCCATTACCCATATCGGTTTAGTTACTATTGGTACCATATCCATTTCCAGTTAAAGAACCCCAGAGCTGTGAAATCTAGCAGTAAGGTAAACTACTGCATTGGCTGCGACTTCAAGTGCTACCCGGTTCAGAAGATGATCGAGCATATGGGCAGCTGTGAGCCCTCGCACCTCACCTGCTCCCTTTGCGAGGTGGGATTCCTGCACTGGCGAGAATACGACCGACATCTTCGCAGGCATTCCGGAGACTTGCGCAAGCCCTTCTTCTGCCTGCAGTGTGGAATTCGGTTTACTACGCGGGCAGCCCTGCTCGTCCATCAGCCCAAGCACTCAACGGAAACTCCGCACATCTGCCCGCACTGCGGCAAGGGCTTTAAATGGAAACAGGGCCTAAGCAATCACATTCTGGTGCACAATCCCGAGAAGCAGATGCTGTGCGACGTCTGCGGCTATAGCACCACCCACATGAAGGCCCTAAAGTCCCACAAACTCCTCCACACCGGTGAGTTCTTTGCCTGCACTGTTCCGGGCTGCAAGCATCGCGCCAATCGCAAGGAGAACCTCAAGCTACACATCGAGACGCACAAGCAGGGACGGGACTTTATCTGTGAGATCTGCGGCTGCAAGTTCAGCCAAAGCAAGAATCTTAAGCGCCATGCCCTAAAGCACACGGAGAATGGTCCGACACGTTACAAGTGCCAGCTGTGTGGATTCAGCAGTCATCGTTCCGACAAAATGAAAGAGCACGTGCAGCGAGTGCACACGGAAAAGGCGGTGCAATTGGAGCTCTCAGAGACAGTGGACAGCTCTTTTCCCGACGATTTCGACTTGCCCATTATTGAGACTGTGCCATCGCCCAAAAAGAAACAGCCGAAGGATGTTATCAAGGCGAAGCTGAAAAGGGAAACAAATGCCGAAAGGCGCCTGAAAATGTTACTGCCCAAGGAGACTGTAAACAAAGAAGGTGGCTAACGATTAGCCTAATTATCTGAAGCAGAAGGAACTTATCAAAAGGTTCAAACATTATCATATGATCTCTGATGAAAGGTCAATTTAATGGGATACAAAATAATACCCCTTGATCACAGGATGCCATGAAGTCAACTGATTAGATTATAATTATTTTTGAGTCATTACATGAACATTAAGGATGGATGTGTAAAAGCTAGTTTATGTTTTGAAAAAACACTTCTGAAGTAAGTAAATGGCTGCCAATGTATTGTAAACAACATTGTCATAAATTGTGGAAGGTTATTTCTAGATTCTACAATGTTGGGGCAGTAGTTCCATTTTATCTTATCTAATCTGAGTAAGTGATTAGAATGTATTGCGTTGTTTCCAGATGGACCTGCATAACCAATGCCTCCCAATGACTAACGCCAGCGAGAGTTTCGACCTTATCAGCACCTGAGTGATGCTACGTAACTGATGTGTTTCTATAAAAACAATTAAACCAAAACAAACGGAAAGCTCTGTGTGGTGCGATAGTAATTCTGAAATAAACAGAGGCTATACGGGAACTGAGAGGGAGGAACTGGGTCAGCCGATCGATCAGGTTCTAACGCACCTCCAAGCGCGGCGATGTGCTACCCCTCACGTTCCCCCGGCCGCGGATAAATAAGTTATTTCTGGGTAAATGCACTTTTCGGGGTCTTTTGCTTCTGGGGGCCAATATGTGTGTGAGGAGAGGTGTTATATAACAACACTTTCCATTCGCTGTAGAGACGTGTGTATTATGAAAATATTCTGAAATAATTTAAATAAATGGGCAAGGCAAAGAATATGTTTGGCGGCGTATGTTTTTTTTCTTCGTTTTCTTTTTTTGTTTACCGCGCAGTTTGTAAACAACAAAAAATTTAATTGCGCAGCAAAAATTGCCAAGCTGATTGGACTCTCTGAGAGGGAGAGACCAGTTCTAGGGCTGTCAGGGCGTTGGTAAATTATTGTCAAGGAATAAAATGCTGTTAAATTCGAATTAAGCTCAATAACTAAGTTGCTTTTGGTAAAATTGTATAAAAAATAATTTATACTTTAAAAATAATTTGAATTATAAGGCACAAATCAACTAAAATCGTCGTCGATGCCCCCAGTCTGGCAAGTCTGCCGGAGAGAGATTTCCGCTCCCCCAGAAAGCGGACCAGGGTATAAAAGGCCGGAGCTCCGTCGAAAAAACTTCAATTCCGTTCGCTCAACGAAAATTGGAAAATCAGAAAATCGACTTACCTGGGAAATTATCGTTCAACCTGCGGCTTTGCAGAGACCAAGAAAGGAATCAAGAACGCAGTTAATTTTGCAAGAAACTAGAAACCAAAACCAACACAACCATGTCCGAGGCGCACTTTGATGAGTACGAGCACTACAATTTCGACCATGACAAGCACATCTTCTCTGGCCACAGCGGCAAGCAGCGCTCCAAGAAGGAGGCCACCGAGCACACCAATCACTTTGATCCCTCCGGACACTCCCGCAAAATCCTCACCAAGCTGATGAACACCAACTACAACAACAAGAAGGCCGCCGCCTGCAAGAACTGATGCAGGGCATCGGAGGAGCGGGAACGGCAACGGGAACGCAAGGAGAGCGGCGGTGAACGCAGTGCGAGAGAAAAGAAATCTTCGAATTTAAACGAGAAAAAAGGTTGAAACTGAAAAATCACAGCAGTCGCTGGAAAAGGAGAAGTAAAAAAGAAAGAAAGAAAGATAGAGAGAATAACAAAAGCCACCTGGGAATACATATTGCATTAGTTAATTGCATTGTATTTTCATGCGGCTCAAAACTTTGTGAACTTTATAATAATTTTATTTTGTTTATAATTTCACAAAACACAAAAAAAGGCAGGCAGATCTACTCTTAGCTTCTAAATATTCCTAAACTAATTCAGACTTACGCGTTTTAGTTGCTAAGCATTAGTGCGTTTCAAATTATGAAGTTTGATTTAGGTATTACTTATAAAATAAAGAGAAAACCAAAACTGAATCAAGAGTGTTTTTCTTTTGTTTTTAAATGCAATTATTTGAGTTTTACTTTTCAGCAATTTTAACGGCCCAAAAGCCAAGGTGTCTGTATGCACTTCAACGTGTGAGAGTGCTTTCCAATGCCATCAGTGTGTTGGTGCGCCTCGGGCTCTCAGGCGCACGTATAAACATATAAATATATTTATGGCCTTTTAGATGAACTCATTTGCACCCAACTCCTCGATTATCGCTACTGCAACTGCACCAGAGTTTTGTTTTTCCTTTGTTTAATGTCATCGATTCCGCTGCAAAATATCGTATACATATATATTTGTATATGTAATGCACTTGCGCTTGGCATTTAGAAATGAGATGTAGTTTTTTTAACGGAAATATTTCCGCGACCTTCCATTGAAAGTTCACAACTTACACACACTTAATAAACTTATATACATTGTCTTGTTCAAATACAACTTCCGGTTTTGTATGAGTAAGAAAGTAAAGTGCATTTCTGCATATTGATCAAAAATTTATAATCTTTCCACCATAATTAAAATGTATTTTTACATTTTTATGTGGAAACTTACAACAGCAATGTAATTTTCCCCCAATAACACCCACACACAAACAGAAACATTTACAAACATACATAAGTAACACGCAGATACTAAATGTATCTTTGAAATTTTTTTTAGAAAGGTCCACTCTAACGCCACTCTCCCTCTCTTGCGATACTCTCTGTGGGCCATTTGCCGGCTTTTTAAATTGCGTTGTTGATATTTGGTAAACAATAAAACAGACTCTCGATCAGGTGGCTTTCCTATATGCTATACATATGCGTTTGCCGAATATTAATCATACGCCACAAATGACAAATATTTGCCACTGGAATTTCACGATCTTTTTGATCTGTTTCAAAATTGTATTTTTTATTACTCATAATTTTTTTCTGGAAGTTTGCTATCTGTTTTTAAAGTTTGTTTACAGTTCTTCTGGAAATTTCTAAATTGTTCAATCTTTTCGTAAATAAATTAATCTGTTTAACATAATTAGGAATTATTATTTTGTAGATAAGGTATTATTTATTTTATAAAAGTTGAAAACAAAACTAAAACTAAATTATCAGTGAACTATTATTTGGACATTGGCACGCTATTAACACAACACGAAGGTTTAGAACAAAACAACAAACACAAATAATAAAAAGTTTACGAGCAGAGAATTTTTTAGAGGAGAACAAGTGAGAATTCACTAAACAAAATTGTGTAAACAGTTTTGGGGGTAACGAAACTAGTTTGTCTTGGTGCGTTTTGCCGGTAAACAAATGGCGCATTAGAAATTCAGGTAAAATCTAGAAGTCAGTGGAAGTTGCCACCCATAAATAAATGTATCTGTATTACCAAAGAGTATAGAACTAAATTTTTATACTTTGACTAATTTAATATATTCCGTTTCTTTTGAATGGTAATTTTTGGAACTCTATTTTGAAATAAAAGAAAAATATAACTTTTATTTATATTTATTTAAAATTCCTATGGAATTTCTTGAGAAATTACAAGAATTATTTATTGTTTTTAAATTGATTTGTTGCAATTGTTTTAAAAATTAAAGCAAAATATGCCGAATTTTGTTAGAAATATGCCGCATGTTTTCATATATTGTCTTTAATATAGTTTAAATAATGAAATGTTATGTTTATACATTCTAAAGATTTATAAGTGTATTTAAAAAGTTTTGAAAGTTTTTTTAAAATAAAGGAAACGTTCTTAGAAAACAATTAAAAATAAAAAAAAGCCTAACATCTTAATTATAACCATCGCTTATTTTCATTGATCTTTTTTTTTGTCGTCTAGGATGTCACTAACTGCTTATTTGTTGTTTATCCCAAGATAACTTAATTGTAGAAATGGATTGCTTTCTCGGTCCATAATGAAAGACACACGCATCCCCCATGTGAAGCTGTGAAGATGTGTATTGTATTCGTAAATATGTAAGCCCCCCAGATCGTGATTACGCGTGCCACACGACAGACGATGGACCACGATGGCTTCTTGGGACCATAGAACCGTACTACCCAATTACGAGTTCCTAAATTCCACGGCTCGGCTTCCCCCTTCAACCCCATCTTCCGAGAAGAGAAACATATTGCACACTTTCACCGCGAAAAAAACGAATTTGTGGTCAGAGATTATGCATAAATGAATGGAGCAGAAGATCAAATTGGATCGGTTGTGGAGAGTACTGGGCGATATGGAGTATGGATATGGTGCTAATTGGAGTGGCACTCGGAGTCGGATGAACCGTTAAATCGAAACTGGAGCAGTGGCCCAATAACGATGATGCACGCGGCCTACGGATTAGCACCTTTCAAAGAGTGGAGCCACTACTACGGCGATGTTCTAGATATGCCAATGTCTACCATTAGCACCATCCGCAAAGGTGGAGTTTTTCTGGAGCAGCATTTGGGACTGTCCGTTTAGTTGACGATTAAACTCCGAGCCAACTGGCCGTGCCGTGTCTCCTAGTGATAGAAGAAAAGGATTCGTTACGGATTCGCAAAGAAAACAATTGTGGAAAACGAATAATGTCAGCCTACGAAGAAATGTCAGCGAAGACGCCGCGGCGTCTGTCGCCAGTTTGGTTTCTAGTGATCACCCTTCTCCTTTTTGTGACTACCTTGACAGCGGTAGCTGTCATCGAAGCTGGACGCGCTCAGAACCATGCTGCCGGCGAGAGCGATCTCCTGGTCCTCACGCGACTGTGGAATCACTTTAAAGCCGGCGCCGAGAACGATACGGAAGTCGCCACAGTGGAGCGCATTGCCCGAGAAGCTGGCAATGCCACAGAACCGCTTACCCCGCATGGGCAGGGCAGAAACTTCTACGAGGAGCAGCAGGCAGTGGTGGTGAATGCCGAGAGCATGGATCCAGTAATGGGACAACGTCAAGATGCCTTCGGGCCGCCCCAGAGCAGAGAGGACTCCTATGATCAGGATCCCTACTACGATGTGGCGGATGACTATGGACCAGGACGATATCCCTATCCAGAGTCCAGGGATCAGCCGGCTGAGGAGGATAACTCGTCATCGCCGGAAACGGAAGAGGGCAGGGCGTCGCAGGCTCGTCCCTATAATTCCTTCTACGCTCCCTGGTCGTACTCAAAGAAACCAGCACCAGTGGCCACTCATCCTGCAGCGGAGGGGAATAACAGGAAGCTCCAGGCTACGCCCAATAGGTGAGATATCAATGCCTAAAATTAAACATGGATTTCCCGAAATTAGCAGAAGTAAAAAAGCTAAAATAATAAATAAATAAAAGATTATTTCTGAACAATTAATCGAAATGAAGAGTAAAAATACGCTGCAAATTTCATATCAGTGAAATGCATATTATAAATAATTAATAAATAGGACGCAGTTCGAAGATTACCAAGTGATGCATATATAAAATATATTATTTATAATTATTTGTACATTATTTTGGCACAATTTCACAACTTTATAAGTAATTCACGAATAACAAATAATCGTACATATGTTTATACTTATTAAACCATTAAATTCATACTCTTAGATCCCCCTATCCTGCCTACGATGAGGTCTACGACTATCCCATGGGCTTCCAGTCGCGTCCACATCCGGAAACACAAATGGCCAAACAATCTCAGCCCGCTCCTGAGAACTCCGTGGCCCCCCAGGCTCAAAGCGAGTCCACCCTGGTCACCGTGCTGAAGAGTCTCAAGCAGATTTGGGATCTATATCAGGCTCTGATGAGCGCCTGGAACGCTGTTAGTGAGCGCCATCAGCAAAGCACAGAAAAGTACCGCAAGGAACAGGCTCAAAAACAGGCTGAGAAGGATCGACTACGTCAGCAGCAGCAGCAGAAAACGAGGATCAATTCCAAGAAACCACCAAGGGTTGAGGGTGACAAGAAGAATCAAAACAAAAAGCCCACCACAACGACCACAAAGTCTACAAGCACGACCAGTTCCACTACGACATCTGCTCCAGATAGCTCCGAAGAGGAGGAGGAGGAGGAGCAGCAGCAGAAGGTGGAGAAAGTTGAGCCGGTAACACCATCACCATCATTAGCCAAGGTGGAAACACGCAAGGGCGAAAAGGCCAGCTTGAGATCGGTGCGAGGTTTGCGCCAGAGACGAGATGCCGAGAACGAGGACAAAGCAGACACGGATGTGGGCGAAGGTCGCTACATCAAAGGCGATCCCCTCAAAGGCTACTATGACTTTGTCATCACAGAGGGCTCCTACAAATTCTGGGCTGTCTTTCAGGTGAGAGTAGATTATTTTTTAATAATTAAAACGTTATGCTTACTTTATTTTGCATCTTAAATGCACAGGTGGGCACAGCACTGCTGATTATCTACTCAACATTCGCCGCCATTTACTACTCCAAGGTGAATCCGTTGACCAGTGACTACGACTATACGGATTACCTGGGTGGCGTGCGCTCTTTGTCCGGCGGCGATGCCGATTTCGTGGACGACGGCGATGCGACGACGACGCCGCCCGTCTCGACCGCCTCCCGCATCATGGAATGGATTCCACGGACGGCACACTCCGTCAAATTTATTCTGGATGCCATCGACAAGATGCCTTTGGATCACCACAAGAGCAAGGAGCCTGGTTGGTCCACCGGTCAAACGACGGACACGGCGACGGGCATGAGATAGGGAATTTGTAACTATACGCGATAATTGTTAATGAAAATATAATAATGTTGAAGATAACATTTAAATTGTGTTTTCTATTTGGTATTTGGCTAAAAGGAAGCAGCAGGAAATGGAAGCAAAATACAGGATATTTGAATGAAAGGCGAAAATATTAAATGTTCTTGTCTGTTTCGTATTAATAATTTCAAAATTTCTGTACTTAAAATTACAACTTTTTATTTCGCTTTAATTTATTTTAATTTTTATTTTATATTTCTAAATAACTTCATAAGTAAAAAACGAAACAATTGTTTTTAAATCATTTCTTACTTCAACAAATTCATTGCGTAAATATTAAAAAGGAATTAAGTAAATGGTTCTTTATGTTAAATATACTCCAAAGCTCAACAATTTTCAGGAAAATAACGGACACAAGTTAAATTTTTTGAACATTAACCATTCACGTATGTGCATACATTACATTTTTCTTCATCTTCCAACGCGCATTCACAGTGCTACGGCTACACACAACAGCTGTTCATTATTTTTGGAAGAAAACAACACGTAGCTCTTCAATTGGCAAATATTTTTTGTTTGCAATCAAATAAACCGATGTAGAAGGCTTTGAAGTGATAAAAAAAATCAGCAACAATGAATAGCGTCCACAGAAGATTAATAAAACTAACGTTGGTTTTGGCCTTGTGCAATGCAGCGGCAGCCCACGAAGCCAAAGATTTTGACGATTCCATTTTGTACAAAATTGATTTCGAAGTTCCTGAGTTGATTGGACAGCCAGTAAGTAGCACCAACGTTATCAATTTTATGGAACTCAATATTTAATACCGCCTAGGACTTGGGCAATCAGCTGCGGACATTCTACACACCGGACAAGGAGAAGTACGAATGTCTGATTCCCACTTTTGAGCGCCAGAAGGAGGAGAAGAAGTCTGACAAGCCGGAGTTGTGTAAGTTTAGGGCATATTTCTTAAAGAATTCTCTGCAACTTCTTCTCTCTGGCAGCTCCCATTAGCCTGTTGCAGCCCATTTTCTCCGCTTTGACGTGTTCGTACCGCATCGAAGCCTATTGGTCGTATGAAATCTGCCACGGCCACCATGTGCGGCAATATCATGAGGAGCGCGAGGGCAAGAACATCAAGTTCCAGGAATTCTACCTGGGCAAGTGGGGTGACGACAAGACAGAGCTTCTGAGCAAAGCCTGGGCGGCTGAACTGAAGGATGGCGGCAAGCCCAAGTACAAGACCCTCAAAATCGACAACACCCGATATCCCTACTTCGAGATGGAGTTTAACGACGGCACCATGTGCGAGATTATCGATGCTCCCCGCACCACAATGGTGCGCTATGTGTGCTATCCGCACGGCAAAGACGATATCTACTCGTTCAAGGAGACCTCCTCGTGTAATTACGAAGCCATCATCCTCACCTCCGCGCTGTGCGTCTTACCTGGCTTCCATGCCGAGGAGACCAAGGAGCTGTCTATCAAGTGCTTTAACTCGGAAACTGAGCCACACAGACCATTGAGCATGCTGCGTTCGGAGCTAAGTGAGTGGGCTGAATCCGAGGCGGATCTACTCGTTTCCAAGGAGAAGGAGAGCAAGGCGCCTGCTAAACTCTGGCCCAAGGCCGATGGCGATATGGTGACCTTTAAGTATAGCGGGGATGTGGATAAAATCATTATGGAACTAATTAGCAACGGGGACATCGAGGTCGACGGCGACTACCAACAGCTTCTGCTAAGCCGATCTGCCGGCAACACTGTTCCCACTCCCATCTCCGATCTGACGCCCATTAAGGAGTTTATTTCGGGCAAAAATTGCCTAACTGGGGTAAGAAGATCCTCCAAATGATCTGATTTAATGCTAATATTTACCTTTTCTGCAGGGCAACGGCTGGTGGAAATATGAATTCTGCTATGGCCGTCATGTACGTCAGTTTCACAAGGACAAGAACAGCGAGGTGGAGCTCTTTCTGGGATATTTCTCGGAGGAGGCTCATCGGCAGTGGGCCAACACCCATCCCGAAAAGGGACCCCGTCGTTCTGGCTTCACAAGCTCTCTTTGGCATCATTACGGCAAAGGCACCCACTGCGACCGTACTGATTTGCCACGCGAAGTTGACGTCAAGCTTACCTGCACGCCGGTTACCACCAGCGGCACAGCTGTGTCCATGTATCTGCTGGAGCCAAAGACGTGCCAGTACATCCTAGTCGTCGAATCGCCCATAATATGTGATCTCTTGAACTACGCGGACGCTCATGGCCTGGTGAAGCCGGAGAATCTACAAAAAGCCTTGGCTACCGACGGTGAGACGCCGGCCACATCAGTTCCAGCACCTACGGCCAGCGAGGAAGAGGAGATTCGCTCTTAGATTAACTGTATTCCAACTCTAGTGAATTACATGTAAAAACATTGAATGTATTTTTTAAAGTCCCTCTGGTTTTATTTTAAAATTTAAAAAATTTCTCCGTGTTCCATTTTCTCGCCGTTCCGTTTCGACGCTAACTTGACGCCCATTCGCCTCGGCACACTTGGAAAAGTTGTCACAACTTAGTCACACTGTTCCTTCGTGTGCTCGGAAGAGTTACAATAAATCCAAGTTTCTAAAGTTTTAACTGAAAATAATTCAAAACCCGTTCTATATTTGCTAAATTCACAGCAGTTTTAAGTTTAGACAAAGTGTGAGTACCGTCCGCGGATGGGTTGAGTCACCGGCCCCGCCGTTTTGAGGGTGTGAAAAATCAATGGGGTTGGGGGTTAGGCAAAAGAAGAAACGTGCCCCCCGCCCGGCATTTAGCGGGCTCAAAGGCGACGAGCGATAAGCCAGCCGGTGTATTACACAATTACCGACGATCCGCCACTGACCAAATCATTCTCTTCTCCTTGCAGTCCGCGCACGCAAACACAACTGAGAAGCTTCCGGCACAATGGCGATGTCCCTCAGCATTGGCTCGATGAAGCTAAACAAATGGCAGGTAGCCCTACTCCTCGGCGCTCCCCTGGCCATCGGGTTGGGCACATATGCAGTTAAGCGCTGGACCGCTGCGCCCGACGGAAAGGCCAAGGATGTGGACGGGGAGCAGAAAAAGCGTGCCAGGGGCAAGATCGGTCAGCAGGGCATCTCCCTCGACGGAACAGCACCGGACAAGGAGCTGGAACGAAAGAAAAAGTCCGCCGAGCTGGGAGAGGAGCTGTCGCCGCTTAAGGAAGCCACCAACTACAAGAATGAGGGCAACATCTGCTACCGGAACGGCAAGTACGACGAGGCCATAAACTTTTACGACAAGGCCATCGACAAATGCCCCAAGGAGCATCGTACCGACATGGCCATATTCTACCAGAACCGCGCCGCCTCCTATGAAATGCTCAAGAAGTGGTCGAAGGTAAAGGAAGACTGTAGCGCCTCCCTGGAGTTTAATCCGCGCTATGCCAAGGCATACTATCGTCGAGCTCGGGCCTACGAGGCCACTAAAGACATGATGGAGTGCCTGGACGATGTCACCGCCACCTGCATTCTCGAAATGTTCCAGAACAACCAGACCATCATGTTCGCGGACCGCGTCCTCAAGGAAACGGGCCGTTTGGATGCCGAAAAGGGAATGCTCAGCAGGGTGCCAGTTGTGCCCTCTGCTTGTTTCGTCAATACCTACATGCGCTCGTTTATTGCGGATCCGCTGCAGACCATGGAACTCCCGCCCGCCGAAGATACAGAGTTGGCACCGGCCAAGGGATTCCTGAGAGCACAGCAAGCCTACCATAAGGAGCAGTACGAAGATATCATACCCGCCTGCACCGAGGAAATAGAGTCGTCGGAAGCCGAAGCACAGTACAAGGTCGAGGCGCTGCTCATGCGTGGAACTTTCCATCTCCTGTGCGGCTCCTACACAGAAAGCGAACAGGACTTTAATGCTATTCTTAAAAATGGTAAGAATAACTTCTATTTTTTTATATCGCCCAGTGATTCCTAATTATTCCATTTCTACAGTCGATGCTGATCCCACAATGCGAGCCTATGCTTACCTTAAGCGAGCCGCTCTCTACATTCAGCTGGACCAGCGCGAAAGGGGTTTGGCCGACTTTGAAGAGGCGGAGAAGCTGAAGCCGGACAACCCAGATGTGTTCCACCAGCGTGCCCAAATTCTGCTACTGCTTGAGCAGATCGAGCCAGCGTTGGCCGAATTCGACAAGGCTGTGCGCCTTGCGCCCAATCACCCCATTGCCTTCGTCCAGAAGTGTTATGCCGAGTACCGCCTGTCGCTGCTGGCCGGGGACCAGAGGCGTTTGGAGAGCGTGATGCGCAGCTTTGAACAGGCAATCGAGAAGTTCCCTAGCTGTGTTGAATGCTATAGCCTGATGGCCCAGGTGCTGTCTGACCAGCAGCAGTTCAATCAGGCGCAGGAATACTACGAGAAGGCCATTCTTCTGGCGCCAACGAATCCAACACTGATCGTTCATCAGGCTATCATGGTGCTACAGTGGCGCGGCGACGTCGAGACAGCTGTTAAACTGCTCAACAAGGCCATCGAGGTGGATCCAAAGTGTGAGCTGGCCTACGAGACCCTGGGAACTGTAGAAGTGCAACGCGCGCAGCTTAAAAACGCCGTCGATCTCTTCGAGAAGGCCTTGCTGTACGCCAAGAGCCAGGCAGAGTTGATACATATCTACTCGCTGCGAAATGCGGCAATGGCCCAGATTAATGTCACCAAGAAGCTTGGCATCGACATGAACACAGTTTCGGCCATGGCCCAGACAGGCATGATGCCGCAAGGAGTTGTGTAGAGTACTGCAAGGAGTAGGGAGCGGAGCATTTAGCCAGAGACGCACCACCAGGAGCAAGCCTACTCCAACTAAGTTAATATCGACCATCATTTACCTGTTATTTATATATATATATAAAGCTTGTTTACGTTTATGCTGCTCTAGCTATAGCTATATATAGCATAGAGAAATCGTCATGTATTATGGTACATAATTATGTAATCTAGAATCTGTTGCCTAAGGAACCCACTAAGACAAGAAACCACTAGCTTATGTTTAAGCGTAAGATTAATAACAAATGATAAGCTAGTTGTCCTCTCTTTGCGGCTCCAGTTGCGGTTGGTTAAACGCCTGCACATCGCCGGAGATGTAGCTGGCAGCTATTATCCATAGTGCAGCTCGTACACTGCCCACCACAGCATAGTCTGTTTCCAGCTGCTCGAGATACGGCATCAGGAGAGCCGGCAGAGCGCCAAGTCCACCCGAAATGCCCGTCAGAGTGGCAGCATAATTCGGGCTCATATCCAGTGGCAGTGGCTTGACACTTGCATAATAAGCACCCTTGGCCAAAATGCTCCAGATCTGTGATCCCTTTTCGTTCGACTGCATCACGTACATGGATCCGCATATGAGGACCAGCCAAGACATCAGACGGCGGGTCTGCGTGCGAGTGAGGATCTGCTGGGCAACGAGAAAATCACTTAGCTGACCTGTGGTCAGCGAAGCCAACCAGTTGCCAATGTGCGGAACTGTCGCCGTAAGTGTGGCGACGAGTTCCTCCCACAAACTGTTGTCCTGTGATCGCACCTTTTCCAGCATTATATGCAGCTCCTTGGGCAGATCCTGCTTGCTCCAATCATGCTGCATCGAAGCGGAAACGAGGGCCCACAGCGGTTTGCTGGCGAGCATGCTCTTCCATGGTGTCGCCGGAGGGTTGGTCATTGTGGTGTCTTCGTGCTCTAATCTCTCTCTGTTGGGTTCCTCCTCCTCTGCATCTGGACCAGCTCTGACCAGCCGTTCTCGACTGGCGATCAGCAGCAGGGAACTGTTGGTGTTGCTCTTAATGTAATCACGCTCCTCGCTCTGGATAAACGGACAGTGATCCGGTGTGCTATAGCAAACAAGAGTCTACAACGAAAATGGAGAAGAGGTATGAAATCGTTTTATATTTAGAAAAAATACAGATTTTATATATTAATTAATAAACTTACAAAACCCAGGAACCAGAGTACAGCACCACCGCCAGCCAGATAGAATCCCAGAGGCCAGTCCTGTTCTGCCATCAACAATCCGCTGACCAGTTGGACCATTGTGATGCCGATTTCACCGCCACTGAGAACACAGCTGGCCAGCAATCCGCGCTCTTGCTCGGGCACCCACTGGGCCAGGAGGGCACAGACGGCCGGAAAACAAGGACCTTCGCAAAGACCCACCAAGAAGCGGACTCCCATTAGGACATAGGGACCTCCGCTACGCACTGCTGTTGGGGTTAGGAGAGTCAACATCGCCGACATAAGAATGGACACACTTAGGACCCATTTGCCGCCGTATTGCTCAGCTAAAAGTCCGCCTGGAACGTGGGTGATCATGTAGCCGGCATAGAAGGCCATAACTAGCATGGATTGGGTTTGGTGGGACCATAGTTCCGAGCAGCTAATTCGTTCGCGGGAAACGGTAGGAGAATTCTTTGTGACACTCTCCTGCCTGCTCCTTCGTCGATCCCTGTGCCTCTTTCTGGGCACCTTTTTCCGATCCCGATCCATTCCCGATTTTAGCCTTTCTATAAAAAGGTTCTTTGTCTGGTTTAGATTCATGGCCAGTTCCAGCCGCCAGTTGGGCAGAGACTTTGGATTAAGCACTGCTGCGCCGTAACTATGCCTATTCTTGAACCCGTCGCACTCGGAGACAATGTGGCCCATTGAAAAGTCCAGACACAGTCGCATCGTATAGGCATTAATGATGGCCAAGAGCGTGAAGCAACATAGTATTATGCGCTGCTTGACATCGAGATCTTTGGAGGATATGGTAGATAAGTAGGGGGGGGGGGGGGGGGGGGTTTATTTTTATTAAAATAACAAAAGGATTCCTCTACTTACAAATAAACAGAGTGCTTAACTTTTGTTCAACAGCGGGCAGCATTTTAAGTACTTTAATTATTAAGAATTAGGAATTAAAGGAGAGAGCCTACTATTGATCCTGATCGAAACATTTCTGATAGATCTGATTTCCCTGAAAATGTATTATATACTATTTACAAGATAAAGATACTATTTAGAAAGCAGTAAGTTTATTTTTACGCCGGAAATGAGACTGGCGATGCCCAAAAGCATGCTAAAAAAGATTTCAAAATTCATATAAAACTCCCTAGAAATCAGAGAGTGGTTTTACGTAAAAGTTTTCATAATTTAGGTAAACTTTTCAGGGCTTGTATAATATATCTTTGTATCTGACTCTTAATTTGTATAGGGATTCAAAAAGTGAAAAACTTTCTGATGAAGCAGCTGAAATGGAGTCATCTTTCACCGTTCCAGAGATGTTTCTCTAATTAAATTTGCACTGTAATTAAATTTTCTTTCAGGTCTTGCATATTTCGAACTTTTAATAAAACAAGACCCACAAAATTTCGCTCTTATTTAATTATTTAAATAATTTATATGAAATGTAATATAAAACCAGTAATATGGATTATAATTTGCTTTATACACTTTATTTGACTAACGTCATAAAAACAAGTAATTCCTTAAACGGGACAGTTAAAAACACGTTTCATTTTACACATTGATCAACAATCTAAAAATGTACAAGTTATTTCATTATTGGATTCTTTACAATACGGCAATACGACGAGCTCTGTGCTAGTACACACTAAGTCTTAAACGTGAAAAGCGATTTTTTACATTTAAATACTAAATAATAATTAAGAGAGTACGTTGCGTGCGCCATGCGATGGGAGGATCGACAGGGATCGGTCCTGGCTACAACAGAAATACGTATAAAGTACGCGGCGCACGTTCGGGGGGAGTGTAAGTAAATTCGCTTAAATTAAATCATTTGGCGCCTTTCTGCCCTTATCTGCCGGGGCTCCATCGGCCAGATCGGGAATACTATAAAACTAGCAATCTGAACAGCAGCCACAGCTGCGCCCCCGCTGGCAGCATTTGAACTAGAGTACAGCAGTACGTATGGCACATTCGTTGGCGATCCTCTCTAGGAGCTGTGCTCCAGAGCAGCCCTTGCCTTTCCGGCCTCCGGTTTGCGTTCCTGCGCCTCAAAGTCCACCGTCCTCGGCTGAATGGGGGCGTTATTGAACGGTTGCACCTCACCGGATGCCCAGATGCAGTACACGATGGCCGTGACGAAGAGCACGCCGAAGGCCACCCAGAACACCAGGCGCCACTCCAACAGCGAGGCCTGCAAAAGGGATTCTCAAATTAGTTTATGAATTCAAAAGAAAGCTACTTGATTTACTCACATTTGGTGTCATCACTCCCACCAGATACGGCGTAATCACTCCCGTAATGGCTCCAATACCGTTGGTGATGGCCATCAGGGTGCCAGCGTAGTTGGGGCTCATGTCCAGGGGACTCAATTTCATGCCTGCATAGTAGGCACCCATCAGACCCATGCAGATGGTGAAGAGAACCACGACAAGGACACGATCACAGCCTGCATAGGAGGCGCCCACCATGAAGATGGCCGGACCGAAGGCTGCCAGTCCTGTCATCACCTTGCGCGTATTCGTTGTGTTCATGATGCCGCGGCGGATCATCCAATCGGCCACGAAGCCACTGCCCACGGAAACAATCCACATCATCACGTACGGCAGGGAGGAGTACAGGCCGTTGGCCTTGATCGAGAACTGCAGGACATCGGCCATGTACTTGGGCAGGTCCGTCACCATAATGTAGAAGCCCCAATCGTGACCGATCTGTGCAGAGACCAGTGCGAACATGGGCAGATTGGTGAGAATGGCCTTCCATGGAGTCGGCGGCAAGTCCTCGTTGCGGCTAATGGTGCCGATCTCCTTCACCAAATACTCGCGCTCGCTGGGCTTGATGAACGGATGCGAGGTGGGGTCGCTGTAGCACAGGAAGACCTACGGAAAATAATAATAATAATTATTGGAATATTTTAAGCTAAGTTCAGACATAAAATCGTAAACAATAACTCATGAAATACTTACAAAGATCACAAACCAGATGACACCGAGGCCGCCAAAGAAGTAGAACACAAATGGCCATTCGTAGGAATCCAGGAACACTCCCGACAGCAGATTGCCCATAATGGTGCCCACCTGACCGCCGCCCAGCACCAGAGCACCGAGCTTGCCGCGCTCATTTGCCGGCACCCAGGCCGCAAGGAGTACGCTCAAAGCTGGGAAGGTGGTGCCCTCACCGAGACCCATCAGAACACGAGTGACAATCAGCCAGTCGGAGCCACCCAGATCAATGGCCAGGGGGGTGAGCATGGTGAAGACGGCGGTGGAAAGGATGCCAATGCCCAGGGTCCACTTGCCGCCAAATTTCTCGGCCAGCAGACCGCCGGGAATGTGGGTGACAATGTAACCAATGTAGAAGGAGGACAGAATCAGGCCCTGCAGCTCCTCACTCCAGTCGTAATCGCCGCCAGTCTGTATTTATTTTAAGGCAATTAATTAATGCCACTCACAATGAATCCCATATTCAGAAACTTACGCTAGTACCCTCATCCAGATCATCAGGTTCGCAGATAGCCTCAGAGTCATCGTCCGTGGAGTTCCTCTTGATGACCAGCACCGTGATGGCCTGCGAGAGGCAGACGCGCATCGTGTAGGCATTGAGGATGGCCAGGAAGCCCATAATGGCCAGGATCACTCGCTGCGGGAGTATGAAATCTGTGAATCGAGAAAAGATCCGGGTATAAATAAATTAATTAACTTGCTGGTGCAATATTTTTGTCAAACAATCGTTTGCGTCAGTCGGAATGGATTTGCGTCGTCGGCAAATTACTTATTTAATTCGGTTAGCGTGCCAATAAATAGTTGGGTGGGTGGAGGGGTTGACAAGGGTGGCTCTTCAAGCCGGTCAATTGGATACAAATCAATTTGCGGCGATAAACTTCAAATTGCAGTTGATTGCCGTAGCGCTATATATATGTATATCAATTACACGGAGCAACTAAGGAATTACCCTTAAAAGGTGGAGAAAATTAATTTTCCATTTTAAGTTTCAGATGATTAGCAAATGTTCAGTAAATTAGGTAATTAAATATTAAACTTTTGCCTAGAAGTTCTTAAAATTAAATTTGATAAATACGTAATATTAATTTTTAGAAATCAGAATTATATTTACCAAAACTTTTTCATTACTCGTAAAGTGCTTATAAATAAAAACTCTCTAATGAATAATTTAAATAAAGAAAAAACCTTTATTCATGCATATTCACTATTAAAATGTTTGAGTTCTTCTGAAGATAAAATAAATATTTAAAATAGGTCTGATGACTAAACTGCGTATTTAAAGCCATGACTTTCTTACAAACTCGTTCTCTGCTAATGCTAAGTTTAAATGAATATATTGAGCATATCCGTATCAGAAGTTGAACATTTTTAAGCTATTACTAATCTACAAATAAATAAAAATACAACTTGGTAAAATAATCATACCAATCAGAATCTCAAAAGTCAATAAATAACAATTTCTATATTGATTAAGTATTCTATAAACAATCTTTTGATATATGATCGCCATTGTTTATTTGTTTTTATTGAATTAAATTTATTTGCTCTCATTCATGGGCTTCATTTATAAATTATTTTATAGTTTATAGAGTAACGCCACGATGGCATTTAAAGAATTATTGGAAAATATGATTCCGCACTCGCATTGTGTACTTCCTGTCTCGTGAGGTTTATGGCTCAGTATGGGTGTTTTAGTGCTAACATATATAGCCAACCGATTATGGGGCTATATTAAAGGCGCTATGTACTTGTTATCCCATCAATCAGCAGGTACCGCGGGCGTACTTTATACGATCGCCATATCGCAATCAACTTGTTAAGCGGAATTACGCCCAGATAAGGCCAAGAGTGTGGTAGATCGGCGATATAAACACTTGTAGTGCAGATCCGCCAATCTTGCAATCTCTCAAGTGTATCGTAAAGAGGAATGCGGAGCAATGACCATAAACCTATGGCGGGTGGCAATGCCAATTAAGGGCTGTTTTCCGTATCGATATATATATATGGGGAAAAAAGGGTATTAGGAAATTATATTCGATGAAGGCTATATTCATCACGCTAGATTAACATTGACCCATTTCATCCAAAAAATATCTAAAAAGAACAACAATCAAGCCGCCAGATCCCAAATAAACACAATCAGAATCCAATTCATGACAATAACATTATAAGATCACCCCCCCAGCCAGGTGTTGACATTTACCCACGACTTCCACCTACGTCAGATTCCGACTCGGATTCAGATCCGTATAAACCAACAAAAAAAATAATAATAACAAAACAAACAACATTTTTTTGACTTTATAATGGATGGCAAAGCTTTAGGGAGTTTATGATCCACTCTTTCGAAACGCCAATCTACGTCACTCAGCCTGACAAGTTTATTTTGCCTATAAATTAACATTAATATAAATTATTCGGCAGCCAAATTAACAATGTGCCAATATTTAACAAGTTACTTAACGGAATTTATTCGCAGAGAATTTATTCGCCACGAGTGTCGCCCAATATGATTACCATCGTCGAGTGATAAGTTGATAAGGCCATATAACCCCACTCTGCGGAGGCTCTTCTATATGTAAATGGGTGCTAATCATAAAATATATAAGTATGGCTATATTTCACTCGACCAATCACGCTTAGTGGCGTTAATATATGGCCGCACTCGGGCCTATGCCCATCACCCAAACCCATCGATAAGCTATTTAAGATTTAATCAGAATTTTGTTACTCAGCAGCACCCCTTTATCGACTGAATAAGTAAGTGGAAAATGAAAGCAAAGTCAAAGGGAGGGAAAGGGGAACACAGTTTTCACAGGCGATCTAATCAGACCCAGTAACACCTACATATTTTCAGAAAGGGAATAAAGCTACAAACGTCATGATAAAACCTATGGAATATTTAGTATAAAGATTATTTTATGACCCAGTTAAATTGGTCAATAATTGAACTTGAGGAAACTGTGGGATTTTCCCAAGGTAAAGTTATTGAAATTCGATTTTCGCTAGAACAATTTAACAAACATCTGTTAATAAATTAAGAAATCGCTGCAAATACTGAGTCACTGGGAAAAACGAGAGTTATTTTTGATTAAGTCAGCAGAAGTGCAAAAATGTACGATTAAAAATGCAACGATTATAGGCAGCAAGTCACTCATATCCGTTGCAGTAATGAGAAAATGAAAACAATTTCTTTTGCCCGTCTGTCTTGGACATTTCTGGGTCTGCTGCTCCGGCTCTTTGTCCACTGGAGTTCATTTCAGTGATCGGTGATAGCACGGCACGAATAAACACCATTTCTTTCTGCCTTGCATTTCCGCGCTCTTGCGAAAATTATGTCAATGGGCTGTAATGTGCGATTGCTGCATATAAATGAGGGAGAATTACCAGACTATCAGAATACCAGATAGGCCTATGCGGCGAGGCCCTTTCCATATGATAATGAGGGGGCAATAGAACAAGGCGATTAGAGGAAGGTTCTCCGGGCTCTGCCTTTCGTTGATCGCAATAACTCAAAATTAAAGCGTAATGCTGACTGGCGGAGCCAATCGGTTGATTTATGGCCAACTAGTAAACTTTTTTAGCTCATTAACCTAGTAATTAAGACTAAAAATTCCCAGTAATTAGTGAACCCTTTGACTCAGTAAACTATATATTAATACATTTTACGAGTTAGTCAATATAATAATTTGTTATATTTTTTTACAAGGAAACTATAACAGAGTTTGCAGTATTATTTATTTGTCTGTTTGACCGCGTATTTAATTTGAATAGAATTTTACAAAAAATAAAGAAAAAAATCCCAAGTTCTACCAATTATAATAAAAACAAGCGGTGAAAAAAATGCGAAAATAACACTAAATCAAATCTAATGATGGGTACAATGAGTCAAACTTAAAACAATAAACGTTTTTTTGGGGCTAAAGTTGAACTGATTTAAGATTACAAATCTCGAAGGGCGTTCCCCATAAATATAGCTTTTCTCCGTTTTGTTTTCTTGTTTTTCGCGTCTTCTTGGGTTTGTTTTTTTTTTTGTTCATATATTTAAATCATTTTGTCAGACTTTATTTTGGATGAGAAGCTCTTACAAAAGAAATGGTTGCCCAATAAGCATGAACCAGTGGACGGAAGAATTCTTTTTTTATTGCATTGATTGACCTTGCCCAAAAAAAGAACGGAGCGAGATGGGGCGAGGAAATGGGCAGGGCCATAAACGATTGCCGCCCGGTCGACCATAATATATAACTGTTAACGTTTTTAATGGTTCTGAGAATACCCTGCAGCCCACACCAAGCGGCATAGTCAACTACTATGAATCGATTCTCATGCAAATCGTATGCAAAATATTTAACAATTATGTGGACGCATGCCGGGAATTTTAAGAGATCATCACACACAATCACAAAACCCCAAACAAACGTAAAATGCGAGACACGCCGACGATTGTTTCGAATCGGAAGTTGGCAACAGCGTTTTGTCATTGTTTTCATTTATGCACATAACATACGTTATAAGCATTTAGGATTTTTTATATAGCTGTCGGTCAATGTCGGTTAACCACTGAGACTGAGACTGAGACATTTTGCCCCAAGAATTCGCCCCGCGATCAGTTCAGTTCAACGATCGCAGAGCGTTCCGAGGAGCTTCTTTATGAAATAACATATTATTAGACACTTACACCTGGATAGGTTTATGCCCCATTGTGGCTGTTGTGTCATCTCGGGATTATTATTTGGTAAATTTAGCAAGCTGGCCAATTCCTTCGCCACGGTTACGGGTTAAAGGACAACGGCGGGGGTGGTCCTTATCGCGCACTTAACGCTGCGTTTGCAACCCGAATCGGATTTCTATGTCGATTTCTTTAGCTTTTGCTATTGCTTTGGCTTTCTTCCTTGCACTGGGCGCACGAGCAATTTACAAAAACGAAGACGGCGACGGAGAGAGTGCGCGCAACAACAAGAAGTGGTACCCACGCACTTTTTTTTTTAATGTTCTTTTTCTTTTCACCAGCCGACTTCGCAAACAGAACTGTAAAGCAAATAACGCTGCTCTGACGATCCGATCCCGGTCGCTTGTATCGTTAATATCGCTATATAGCCTCTGTGTTCTGCTCCGATCCGCGCACGCCGTCCGCCAAATTACAAATGAGAAATTATTCCCACCGACTTTAGTTTATATGAGAGCAGATAAGCGCCGCTCTGCTCTGGCGATGTCTCTGCTGCTGCTGCTGGAGTTTTTTTTTATATACGTATATTTTTTATTATTATTATTCGGTTGGTCAACGATCGTGTATCGCTATATTGACAAGGAGTTGACTCGTTACACTTGTTTGTACATACTGCCACACTTGTGCACTGCGACAAAAAAATATGCAAAGAGCCCCGTTTGCCAATAAAAGAATAGAGCAAATAAAATAATAACAATTTCCCAATCAGCGTTTATTTTCAAAGTCAATAAACAACTATTTTTGTCAACATTATTGGTCGTGATTGCCCCCCAATTGCGCCCTAAACAAAGTTGAATTTTATTTGCTCTCAATTATGATGTTTGTATATAAATCAAGTTGTTGCTAATGGAATAAAATGGTATCAGAATCGTATAATATTTGAAGTATTTATTTAAAATTATTGAATATTTAGATGCCAAGTCAAAAACTAAAGAAAGAACCTTAAAGATTTATTTTTAGCCTGTTCTCTGCTATAAAAGATGTTTGTTTAAATATTTCAAGCTCCATTTTTTGTTCTCAGTGCCCGCACGGATGTATGTTTGTGGCAGCTCATAAAAACTCTCGCTATCTTGGCCGATCGGCCATCGGGCCGCCGCATGTGTGGAGCATTCAATCCAACAAATGCAACAACTAGTTCAACTTTCAGCTGCGCCGCCCGCCAAGGAACTTTGTGTTTTTCATTTTATTTGCCCATTTCAAGCCCCGATTTCGATTTCAGTTGGTATCAGCGAACAATTGATTCTGCGCTGAATACTTAACGGTTTTCCGGCGCTACAACTATAAACTATGTATATACCGTGGAGCTGGTGGAGCAAAAGGAAACCCAGCTATGTGCCAAATTGTGCACCCTGCTCCAATTTAGAACCAGTGGAACCGGAATGGCCCAAGATTGGGAGCTATAAACAATAAAGAATTTGTGCAACAGGCACGTAGATACATATTTTCTAATTTTCCTATGACTAGGTGGCCTAAAATTCCTAACTAATATCAGATACTGAATTCTGGAATCTAGCAAAAGATACAGATGATCTTTTAGAAAGGTAAATTGTCATGGAAAAAATTTAATTTAAAATATATTTATAATCTATTAATTTCGAAAAAGATGTCCTTAAAATTCCTTTTATAGCTGCATTTTTATATATTTTTATTTCACCTTACTTGCAAATTATGATTAATTGCTTACCATTTAAATAAAACCACTAGAATTTCATATATTTTATTTTTGTTATGTTTATTTGAAATGCCAAATATATAATTAAAGAAATATAACAATTCTTTCAGCCAATTTCCAAGATTTTTCTAAGAAAAACTAATTTAATTTAGAATAAGATACAAATAATTAAAAAAAGAACAATAGGTAACGTGCCGCAAATAAACTTTTTATAAGTATGTGAAAAGGCAGACACTTTTTTTATAAATACAAATTCAAGAACTTTTACATTTTTGTAGACACGCAAAGAAGTATCTTCTGGATATAAAAACTATGTATATATATACTTTTAATACACATAAGTTTTGCGAGATTATACTGAAAAACAACACATATCTGTCTTTGTTTACCCAACCGTGCAATATACATAAATTATATATATATAAAATGGACTTTGAGTGACTTTGATGGCTACAAGAAAAGATAACACGAGACTGTTGACACTATATTTCAACTTAAGATATGGAGTATCTGAAAAATGCATATATCATATTAAAAAAAAATTGCACTTAATACAGTGTTAACAATAGTAATAATAAAATATATTACAAAATGATGTAAACTGTAATTCAGAAGATACAAATAGTACAAATAGATACAAATAGCATTGAATGTGAGATACCTTCCACTCTATGCAGTAGGGTGCCTAGCGGAGAGCCACAACTACATAGTTGGAGCTCAGATAGAATTAGTTGTTGCAGTAGTTTTTGTTTAGTTCAGTTTAGTTAGTAAGCCACTTTTACCAGTTAGAGGCGGGCTTCGATCAGCTTTATGCAATGCAATTAACTGCAAATACAGCAGGCGAGAATAGGGGAAATAGTATTAACTGGAGGAGGCTGGAATTGCACGAGGAGAATAGAGGGAGCACTCTTATCGCTTTTGGCCGGGTGAACCACCTCAAACCGCCCTGACTGACACTTCTATTGTGTTTTATTATCCGTATTCATTTCAGGCATAGCGCGAATGTCACCCCAGACTCGAAATCAGTTTCGATTTCAGTTTTTTAGTACGTACTGCACGAATTTAATGTCTGAATTAACCAGTTACAGATGCGGTTCAATGCAGCCGAGCTGCGGTTTTAATAAAAAACTACATACATTCATAATTATAACTGTCTATATCTGTATCTGTATCTGCGAGGTGACTGCCTAAACAGAGCTCTTAATGACTAGGCAAGTCTTCAAGGGAGCACTTGTAGAGGGATTTTCTCATGTCCGTTTCCAAGTTTCCAAGTGCACATTGCATCTATCTACATATATACTTGCAATCAAACCATTATCGCTGGAAATCTATAGAACTCTCTTCATCAATAATCCAGTTTATCAAATCAATCTTATCGCTGGCACACTTTGTCCAGACTTGAGATCAGCTAGGTTATAAGTACCAACTAGATAATGATCGGAATGAGTATCGCATGGATATATAGACGTGGAATATTCCATATCTTGGTTAATGAAAAGTGACAAACTTCAATTAATGCCTCAACCCATCAATTAGTCGCACGCACGCACATATGATCCCATCCCATTCCCATTCCATTACGGACAATCCATGCAATTCGATAGGTTCGAGATGATCTTCAAACTCGTTTTTTTGCGCTGTCATTTTGCGTTGACTTTACCAAGTCAGCGAACCATGCTGCAATTGAAATGTTTGCCCAAATAACCGCCTGTAAGTTCCGAATATATTAACCGAAATGTAAATATATACCCGGCTATCTAGCTAGAACTGGATTTCCGGCGTCCATGACCGAAAATAGTACCAGTTTGAACTGGTGTAGCGGAGGGACAGTCGCCCAACTGGATGGACAGCAGCCAGACTTTCGGCAGACAGACAGAGAGACATCATAGCACTCAAATATATAACTCGCATACCAAAATATTTTGCGTTATATACTATACACGATACTGCAAATTAATTGAAGCGGTCGCAAAGTCTTTTGTTTTTGATGTCCATTAATGGGATGTGGCGGGCGCCAAAATATTTAAATCGGCAGCAGCACAATATAATACTCTGGCAAAGGGTATATATATCTGAAAAGATATCGGATTTTATGGAATATGAGAACATATGTTGCAAGGGTTTCATTATTAACTGTATATCAAAAGATCTATATGAAATCTATCTGTAAATGTCTTGTAAAAATTTTAAGGGTATTTCAGTCTTCGCTTTTTTAAAAACCAGATTCCTTCTTCAACCGAACTGCGAAGACCTTTAATTCTATGGGCGCACACAGAGCATCACTTTGTATCAAAATAAAAGAACCCAAGAACCGGCATGTCTCGGCCAATTAAAGCCACAAGTCAACTGGCAATTTCATCTCTGGATTGGGAAAAAAAGAACTCTCCATAGAAGGACATAAGTCAGGGCACTCAATCATTAAAGACATATGTATATAAGAGTATATCAATTATTTAAAAATAGTTCTTTATATCTTTATTATTCATTCTTGACATAAAAGACAATTAAAACTGGTTAAGAGTGAAATAAAGTCAAGTTTTAAGTTAAGATAGGAAAAATTATCATATACTATCTTTATGAAAGGGATTTAAACTATGCACTGATGATATAAGCTACAAATATTTTGAAGTATGATGACAAGATATAATGCCAGGCAAGATAACGTATCTTCAGAAGTCAGGATGATATAAAAATTCCATAGATGAGTAATGGCTTACAATTTATGTTTCACATAAATATTTAAAAAAATATATAAATTTGCTAGAGTCCCGCTATAAAGCCTGACATTCCTGAACATTAACAGAGACATGTGTCTCTAACTAGTTGTTTTGTGTGTCCAATTTTAGTAACCACCACAAATCATTCAAGCGAAATCTGGCTAGGTGATCGACATCATCAGTTAAGGCGAGAATAGTTCAAGTAAAATGCAGTAAATAAACACTTAAACAATTAATTTTAAGTAGAGTAAAGCGAATTGAGGCAAGGAAATTGCCGCAGCAATTGACATTTCGAGGGTCATTCGACACGCTGACAGGAAAATAATCAAAATTAAAACCCGGCAGACCGCAAATCGTCACGAGACTCGAATTACTCGGCCAAAATTGAAGTGGTTTGGATTGGCTTGGGCTTTAAGTGATTGGTGGGTTAAGTGATCGAAGGTTGATCGACCAATGGGTCATGGGGTTATGTCAGTTCTGGGTTTTTTCTACTTCCAGCCTTTGTTCTGTTCTCTGTTATGGCCACAATAAACTGCGGAACGGAGCGGGCAAAAGTTGGCTATCTAAAATATGCCTTTTACAATATGGCATGGTACTAACCCATAATATCGGTCCTAATCTTTATAGCTGCCGGAGACTATATAATGCGACTTTTGTACCAAGGCTCTGGGACTGAATAAGATAAGATTGTCGTCCCTCCGGAGGAGGAAGGAGGAAAAGAGGGAATCTCCCCGCTAAAACTATTAACCAGAATCTGCTAGGTATAAAGCTCAGCATGTGATTTGCCAGTTAAGCGGGACAGAGGCTAGTCCCATTGAAACTGATACTGATTTATGGCTTAAACAGGGCGACTGGGGTGCGTCATCTACAAACAACCGCAAGGTGTTTTAATAACTTAATTGGCCAAATTCTCTCGCTGTGATCACAGGTCGTGTGCGCCGCTTTATAACTGCGTTGATTGTGGCAAGGGAAAGTGCCAATTTTCGGGATATTTTTAAAAATTCCATAACTCCTCCAGTCGTCCGTCCGGGGGCTGGCATTCGTATACATTCTACTGCCTTTATATACGGAATATAAATTCAATGCAGCACAAAAAAAAATGTAATAAATAAGCAAAACGATTTAATTGTTTGCTCAACTCATTTGACGTGTGAAAAGTGGTAAGAACTTTTAGCGGGCAAATGCCTCAAAACGAGCAAGAGAGACAGAGATCGAGTCATTTAATTGTGGCACTTTGCAAATATTGACTTCAGGTGAATTTCCTAACAACAGCTGGCCAGGTGAACCCCTGGTCGATCCGGCGACAAGCCTTTAACACGTGATTCTGTTATTTATAAACAATATATTAAAGTTCGCTAATTTGTGCGAAAACGGAAGTGCGACCGTGCATCGAATTGGGGAAAGGTCCGTCGCCAGTTTGTCGCTTTGGGCCACCGAAACCAGTTCGATTTTTGTATCAAAAAATTATTGCTACTGTATTGAGATTACGAGAATCAACAAAGTAATCTAATAAATTATCGGCTGCTATGTGAGAAGACTGCAAATGTGAGAAAATTCTTAAGCAAAAATAAAGACAACAAAAACAAAAGGTTATACAACAATTGTTTCCTCTTGGATGCTGTTTCGGGAGTTCTTTTATATGCCGACCGCCAAAAAAAGTGAACATATATGTGGCTACTATCTCATAAGGCGGCACATTACAAACCTAAATAGACCATTGATAAGATTAGGATTTCGGATGGGAATGGAAATGGGGAATGCTGGGGGCAAAGGAGCGTGGGAATTTCCATTAGGATGGCAAACATTTGAAGATGACAAGATCTCGGCATAAATTTAAATAAACTAAAGTATGCATTTTCTACAATAGTTCCTTTTTACGTCAAGTTTTAGTTTTATTCTTAAAATTTATAGCTTTTTGTTTGTTTAGTTAGAATTCCGGTCCAAAAAATTGTATATATCTCCTTGATCATCATTCAAACAAAATATATTTACTAATGGTAAGCAACAAACATGAAGATTAAATTTTTAAAATTTAAAAAACTTTTCCTTTTACTAATTAGTAATTTTTGTAAATAAACATTGAAATTAAATTTTAAAGGGATTGAACCCTGACCGATCTCGGTACAGTAAAGTACTCTGAGTACTCACAGCCATGACTCAAATTTTATAAACTGTTTATAAATTAAATATTTAAATAAAAGGTTTCCCAAGTTGAAGGCTCTTATAAAGTATTCCCAAATTTTAGTTTCAATCTATTTGAACTTTAAAGATAAGTCTTAATTAAGTTTATGGGGTTTACAGCTACAAAAACAAATATATTGGCACATGCAGGGACATTTGTGGTTTCTGGAATTCCATAAATTTATGGCTGATAGCCCACCCTTTGATTACAATGGCGATTATCGGTCAAGTGTATATATCTCACATGCGTCGCATGCCAGGCTGCCATGCAGGAAGCTATAGCTTTATTAACGTGTTGACATCGGTTGAAAATGAAACTGTTTGCCCAGCAGTGGCAAAAACACAATTACCTCATTAAATGATATTTAACAAACCGAATTAAGCAGCGGCCTTTCTTAATTCGTTAATATTTTAATTAGTATTTGGGTAATTTTATTAGAGAAGCTAAGAAAGAATGGTAAAATTAATTTAATTTAATGAATTGTAACTTTATTTTTCATTTAATAATTTATAAATTATAGAAATAAAATATTATTTTTAATATAAAAAGTTTTAAAAATTTTCTTAATTAAATGAAAATATTTTAATTGTGAAGTTTTAGTTTTTTCTAGATTTTTGAGTCCTATTTATATGTACATTATTAATAAATATGATTTAAAAACATAAATGCAAATAAGAAGAATATAAATAAATAAGAAAATAATATTCTACATGTAAAAGTAAAAAATAACAATTTACATTGAATTGATAGATGGCGCTATAATTTTATATAGTTCTGAACCACATAATTACAAACGCGAAATTAATAAACAATAAATAAAATATTTGTAATCTAAAATAAACAATATTTTATGTATTTTATTTAAATAAATTGAGTTGACTTAAAAAGGGTAATATAGGGCCAGATACAACAAATCAAAACGAAATGTCCATTCGAACACCGTCTAAATTAGTGTCTTTATATAAATTGTATAATTTTGTTTAAAGCATACATTTATAAATTTAATTTATTTGAATTTAAAAGTATTATTTTAATTTAAATTTAAAACGAAATGTGTTCTCAATCTTTATTCCAATTATGGCTTGAAAACCTGGCTGTCACCACATCTCCGTTTTTGGCTATCGATAAAAAACAGCTGCTTGCAAAAAATATCGATAATTTGATATTTTGATATAAAAAAAAGGAAAAGAAGAAGCGCTTCTTTGATAAGATAAGAGAAAATCCTTAAAAACTCAACAAAGCGAAGCGTTAATGCCACTAAAACCCATGGTGGACGCAGACCGAACCCCGCCCAGTCGGAAAATGTAAGCGGACCACGGCGGCAGTCCGCAGGCAACAGAGGAGGAGCAATTGACCAAGTTTTCTCAGTTGGAAAACTCCATGGAAATTATGGGCGACAGCGAGCAGATTTGGCCAGAGATCGGTGTGGATCCGCAGCATGTGTGCGAAGCGAGCGTCGGCGAGGGTAGATTCCTGCTGATCTGCGACAAGGCTTGGCTGCAGTCCCTGGAACGCCACCGTCGGCTCACTCACTTTCCCAGCTGGCCGCTGTTGGACCGACGTGCTCATCCCACAGGCCAGCTTGAGCATCCATGGACTCGAATAGTGGTGCAGACGTATCGCAAGCAGCCGCAGCTCAGGGTCTATCCCCTGCCTAGGATAACTGGGGAAGGTTCCAGTCAGGACTTGCCTCTTTCCTATTCGCAGGCAGTGTCCATTGTGGCACACAACAACTTCAGACAGCTGTGGGAAGAGGCCTACAAACGATACAATGGAGCCCATGTTAAACTCTGCAAACCAGCTACATCAGCGCCGCAAGCAAAGCCACATCCCGGTCAGGGGCAGCGGCAACCACATGATGTCGTCCTCAAGGAGCTCATTCAGCGCGTCTACCACTGTCCCGTGCTGCACTGCCAGGCCGATCGCGATGACTCACCCACTGGCAATCCTCAGGTAGCTGACTTACCGGGCAGCTGCCATGCCAACATCTTGCCCGCTTTGGTGGCCATCGAGTCCTCCACACACTTCAGCGTCTTCTTCTATCCGCCGGCGCTTGAGTGCAGCCTCTACGACTGCATCACCTTCAGTCCAGCGCTGCTGGGAAGAGGCTACAACAAGACACTGTTCGTTATCTATCAAATCCTGCAGCTGGCCAAACACCTCCAGGCTCAGGGCCTCTTCCTGGGAGACCTACGGCTCCAGCACATTGTAATGCGTGAGAATCTCTGGCTTCAAATCCTGCCGCGACTGAAGTGCAATTTGTTGGAGGAGGATCCAGCAGCGGGAGGCGGCGGTGATATATCGCCACTGACGCCGCTTGCCAGCGAGGAAATTACAGGGGATTTAGTGGTGGATCCACGACAGCAGCGCCTGCCTTCCAGCAGCACCATGTTCGACCTGCGGCTTGCCTACGATCCCGCCCACTTTAATCTTCGCGAGTATGCGGAGATGTGGTGCAGTGGCCAGCTGTCCAACTTCGACTACTTGACCATATTAAACAATGCGTGCGGAAGGAGTCTGACCAATGCCGCCCATCACCACATTATGCCCTGGGTGACCGACTTCAGTGGACGCGGCGGAGCCAATTGGCGGGATTTGACCAAGAGCAAGTATCGCCTGAACAAAGGCGATGTTCATCTCGATCTCATGTACGCCCTTGCCAGTCAGCATGGCACTGCAGACAGCACCTTGGGCGATCAGGCGCCCCACCACGTCTCAGATTTTCTCTCCGAGATCACCTACTTCGTTTATATGGCAAGGAGAACGCCCCAGAGCATCCTTTGTGCCCATGTGCGTCCCATTTGGGTGCCGGCAGAATATCCAGTGTCCATTCAGCGGCTGCAGGAGTGGACGCCAGACGAGTGCATACCCGAGTTCTACTCGGACCCCATGATCTTCAAGAGCATTCACGAGGACCTGCCTGATTTGGAGCTGCCCGCTTGGGCCACATGTCCCGAGGACTTCATCTGCAAGCACCGCGAGGCACTGGAGTCGCAGTATGTCAGCGAGCGACTGCATCACTGGATAGATCTTAACTTTGGCTATAAATTGAGTGGCAAGGCGGCGGTGAAATCGAAGAACGTCTGCCTAACCCTGGTGGATCAGCACCGGAATCTCAGCCAACGCGGCATTGTCCAACTGTTTGCCCAGGCCCATCCGCCGCGACGCTATGCCACACCCTGGTTCAATAAGACCGCTCCCAGGCTGAGTCAACTGTACGCCAGTCCCTTGAAACGTTTGGCCAAGAGTACGGAAAATCTTCACACTGAAATGGGCGCCGGATCATCGCCCCATCTCTCTGTCCGGCTTGGGGAGGATAAAGGATCAAACGGATCGGTGCATAGCAGTTCCGCCAACTTTTATCCGGTCACCAACTTTATTGAGTTGCCGGAGAACTACAATCCGACGTTGTTGTTGCAAAATCTGGAGGCCCTGGAGACTTTTTATGCTCGTACGTTTCCGCAACAGCGGGCAACCGCCAATCCCGAGGAGAAGATGATCAGCAGCGACCTCCTCTTCGAGCAGAACTCGGCCGATCATTCGTTTACCAATCAGCTATTTGCCGCCAGCGGAGAGGAGATTCCTGCCAAGTCGAAGAATCTGCTGAGGGAGGAAAAGAGGAGTTGCCTGCATCACTTGTTGAGTGCCAGGAGGGAGCGTGATCTGCAGGTCCTGGGCTGTCTTATTGTGGAGCTCTTTGCCATGCAGCGTTTGCGTCCCCTCCTAATGGGCAATGGCCTGAGTGCTACTTTTGAGGCTCGCCTATCCGCATGCCGCACGGTGGCCCAAATGCATCGGCAGGAGCTGCCGAAACTAGTGCGCCGCGTGGTTCGTCTGCTGCTGCAACTGGAGGAGCCCAGCGCAGGGGATCAGGGTCTACCACAACCTCCGAATCCTGCACAGCTGGTGGAGCCCATGTTTGCCAACCTGCTGCTCCCCTTTCCGAGTCAATATATAGCTGTCTACGCCTTGGTGCGATCTCTGCACGCCTTCGAGGCGAACGTGGTGCTTCTGGAGCTGCAAACCCACTTCAGTTGCAAGGGCGGAAGGGAGTGTGCCCGGTACACCGAGATGGACCGACAGCGTGTGGTATTTGAGCGAAAAATAGCCGAGTGCAAGGTCATGTCCTGCTGCGCCCACCTCCGCCGACTTCTCGAACCCGTTGCCTTTGCCTATGAGCAGTTCACGCCTGTGGAGCTACTCCTGCCGCACATCATCGATCTGCTGCGAGACGAACGAACGTCCATTTTGACCGCCTGGAATTTGTTTGATCCCATAGCGCAGGCTTTGGGCGTGGCCCAGACCCAACAGCATCTGCTCCAGCCGCTGCTCAAGCTCTACGACGTTGAGGGAGTCGGAAGCTCTGCGGAGGATGGCGGCGTCAATAACAGCGGCGGCCATTTAAGATTCTCGGCCAGCAGTTCGTTTAAATCGCGGAAATCGGTGAAGCTGTATCACCACAGTTTCCTGCTCCGCCTAATTGTGCGCTTTGGCCTCCGCTGCTTCTTGCAGCACTTCATAGCCCCGCTCATCGAGGCTGTTGGTGGCTACAAGGAGCCGGAACAGGGCAATGGCTATCATTACCATAGTGGCGGCAGCAGAAGGACCAGCAAGAATCTCAACTATGCCGCTGCGGAGGAGGATGTCGACGAGCAACCACCACCAGAATCAAAACCAGATATCGAAGAACTGTTTACATTCGAGGAGGATCAGGATCGTGTGTCCAGTCACGAGAGCAAATCCATCGATTCCTTCGACATGCGACCGAGCAACACCAGTGCGGCCAGTGCGGAGGAGGCACGGGAATCGGACGGATCGCCGGATAAACTGGTGATTAATGAACTAATTTACGGCGCCAGAATATCCCCCGATAAGCTATCGCTGCGCGAGGGCCAAACGCCGCCTGCACTGGTCCCGCCTCCGCTTGGGCCACGCTCTCCCACTATCGAGATCCCATTGTGTCCCACTGCGACCGGTGGGATCCGTCGCAGCTTCCAGTTAAGCGCCATTGACTGCGACATTGGCTCACGGAAAAGTGTGGATAGCTTTGAGCTAATCAACCAGGCGGTGGAGGAGCAGCTACCGCCCCAGACTACGACGGCGGCGTTGGATACTGAAGCGGAGGCCACCGACTCACTGCAGGCATCGGTTATCTCGCGCCTCTCGGAAGCAAAGGCCGTCCAAAACAATCGCATCAGTGAGATGAGCGCCGAGAGTTTGGTGTGGCTTTCGCATCGTTTGGGCCCGGTGCTCACCTCTCGTTATATAACCAGAAATCTGCTGAAGCTGCTTTCGCTGTGCTATGTAGGCCAGGAGAACCTCTTGCCCGAGGTGGACGATGGCCATTTTAGCTCCTCCCCAGAAGCGGCCAATCTTAACTACTTCAGCATAGCAAACGCAAGGGTCGCAGGTGATCGAAGTGCGGCTCGAGTCCTGGAATGTCTCATGTCCATAGCGGGTGAGTAATGTAACATCTTCTTTCATTTATTCTTGTAACACCTTTCCTATCTATACGCATTCCAGCTCTCTATGGCGAAAACTTCCTCCTGCTGCAGTACTTTCCTCACATCAGCGAGCTAATTGGACTCTGCTCTAAGCGTATTACTGGCAGCCTGGAAGGAGCCATCATCAGTTCGCTGCAGCTGCTCAAGTACATGGTGCCCTGTCTGACCGATGCCAGCATCATGGAGCACCTGCAACACATCCTGCTGGACGCTATACTGCTACCAATTCTGCGTCTGCTTAGCTCCACTAATCTCCAAATGCCAAGTGGCTATCTGGGACGGTCGCTGCTGGCGAGAAAATTCCTGGACGCCATCTATGCTCTGAGTGTTCGTCTGGGATCGGATATGACGCGAGAGCACCTCTGTCAGTCGCTGCTCTGTCCGTTTTTTCTAATCTTTAACAAGGCCTTCGGACTGCCCAATGATTTTGCCGCCGATCTGGCCAATCTTTCGCTGACAGGCGGAGCCGGAGCTTCACAGCCGGAACGCGCTATGGAAGAGTTAAGAGATGTTTTTGGTCCCGAGCTGGCTCACACCGCCTATCTGACTTTCTTGCGCTTCCTGGGCGAGGCCAACATGAAGAGGTCGCTGACCAATCTGGAACTCGTTCTCACCCTCTGCCACGAACACGAACAACCCAGTGGAAATGGCCAGAGCAAAACCCAATTATCCACCAGTGTGAGTTCCGGACAGGATGTGGACTCGGTGGATGCCACCTGCGAGCTGGCCGCCAATAGCTTTGGCACTCAAATCGTGGGAAATCGCCTTCAGCTTCAGGCCAGAAACAATGTGGAACTGCTCGACATGGTGGCCTACAAGCTGGACCAAATGCCCAGCACGCGGCACTTGAAAGGCAACTGGCTTGCCTATTGGCGTAACGAGACCACGCGCAGCGAGAAGGACAACCAGGCGCTCAATCTTAAGCAGATACGACTGCAGTCCTTTGTCGGCCACACCAATTCCGTGAGAGCCATCTACGCTTTAGACAATGAAAATAGCTTTGTATCTGCATCCAAGGACAAGACAGTGAAGCTGTGGTCACTACGCAGCGAGGGAGATGGCAGAAAAACCAGCGCTTGCCAGTTTACCTATACGGCGCACAAGAAATCCATTAATTCCCTTGGCTTTCTGGAATCCCTACGTTATGTTGTCTCCTGCGATTCGGGCGTACATCTGTGGGATCCGTTTATTGGGCGACCTTTGGGCATTCTAGATGCCCCACGCCACAGTGCTGTGACCGTAGTAAAATGCCTCCCCTCGCATTCCCCTCTGGTTGTGGCCGGCACAGCCGAGTCCACGGTGAAGATGATTGATGCCAGGAGCATGGAGTACGTAAACGAGTGGAGGGTGTGCAATGCTGCTCTGCCGAATGCCACTGTGCGCTGTCTGGCAGTGGCTCCCTCAGGCAATTGGCTGGCAGCTGGACTCTCCTCTGGCTGCATCGTTCAGCTGGACACACGTACGGGTATGGTGATCAACTCCTGGAGGCCAATGGAGTGCGATTTGCTGCAGCTGACTGCGCCTAGTGATCAGTTCCTGGTGAGCTCCGCATTGGATCATTCGCTGGCCGTTTGGCATGCCCTGGATGGCATTATGCACTATCAGCTCAAGTGAGTTTTACTAAAGTTTTGATTGGGATAAACTTAACTTTACTTTTTCTTGTTTAGACCTCCACCGGAACCCGCCCATTTCCTGCAGAGCGTGGGCTCCTCGTTGGTATACGCCACCACCGGCAACCGTGTGGGCGTCTATGCGGATGTGGCCCATTCCCATGCCTTCAACACAATCACCAAGCTGCGATCGGAAACCTTCCGCGGAGTGCTAACCTCGCTGGCCGTCCTGCCCCTAAATAGAGCCTTCCTTGCCGGCAATGAGAGCGGTCACATAGCTCTGCTCTGTTAGAAGCTATATACATAGGTGTGTGTATACCATGATATTATCAGGGAAGCCAAGGAAATCGCTGCTGATTTAAACCCTTTTAATAATGTGCCCAAAAATAAGCATTACAAAATATTTTAGGTTTTAAATCCGTAGCGATTTCTGTGGCAGCTCTGCACATTATTTACCAATTTCTTTAGTTTATTTTGTATATCCGAATGGCACCAAATATTATTTTATAATGCAACACTGACACAGGTTGAACGTGGCTACGGAATGAAAAGCAATCTGCCAGCAACTGACTCAAGGAATTTATTGAGAAAAAAACTTAATAAGTTTTTAGATCGTCATGTGGTAGTTCTGTAGCGACGTTCTTCAATCTTATAGAAATTATTCATTATACTCAAAAACAATATTAAATCAAGTAAGCATTCCAAATAAACAATTTATGTATAGATCTAGTATGTAGGCACAAAAGAACAAAGTGTATTTACAATTAGAACTGCTTAAGCTGGAAAGAGGTAAATTATTTATTAAGAAATATACAAATACAATATAAAATATTTATGTTTTCCTAATGATTTGGGATTCTGTGTTATGAAGATCATATATTATTTACACTTTTTAGAGAAGATTACGGATTAGTATTGAATCTTCAAATATAAAAGTAAAAAGCTATGCTTTGATTTTAAAATAATTATCAAATAAGTCCCAAAGTATATTAATTAATAATTCCTTGTTAAAATTTCTTTCATATGATACAAGCTTTAATTATTATTTTTTTTATTTAATAATGAAGATCCATATACAACCACGATAATAGGTATCAGGGACGTATATCAGCTTCCCTAGTGCCTTGTAGACATGATTCATTCTCACTTCCTGATTAATAAGACCTCCGATCGCAGTCGGGAACCAGTTTGCTGGACGCAATCAGAATGCGTTGCTGTGTGTGCTCTTTCTCGATTTCCTTTTGCGCATCGCCTTGAGCTGGGACAATGAACTTGCTGGGAGCAGCAGCAAAAACTGCACAGCAGCTGGAGCTGGAAAAACAACAGGCAGAAGCGACATTGCATCCGCCAGGCTGGAGATGGAGATCGCCAGGGTGCGAGAGAGATGAGAGGGTTTATGGGAGATTGGCCATTCGGAGGCGTTGCATTTATTTTTGGGCGATGCCAATGCCGATGCCAGGAGATGTGGAGATGGGGATGGGGACGTTGTCGTCTCTTTATGGCAACTTTTTTGCATTGGCATTTTTGTTGTCTGCTGCCACGGCTGCTGCTGCTGCTGCACTTTTCGAAGTCTGGAGTCAGGTCGACGACGTATGCGTATGACAATGATTCTGGGCGCTTGTTACAATGAGGATTTGCAGAGGACAATAGTGCGTCTAACTCCAGCGGCATCGCCACCTGAATCTCCAGGCCACCACACCCACCCACTGGGAGGTGGCGGTGGGTGTCCAGCCATGTGCCTGCACTCTGGAGCAGTTACTGTGGTATCCACTTTGGTGGAGGAGCACAACCCAACCATGTCACCTTGAATTTAAGGAGTCGCCTTGGTAGTGCGTAAACTGCACAGGGTATAATGAGGTGCTGAAGGGGGAGCAGGGCACCTCTCACTGCCCCACCACCGCCCTTTCCCTGACTGAAACAAAACTAGTTGGCTGGACTGCCTGCAGTATTGGTATTGCTTTTGGATCGTCATCGCTTCTTGTCCAGGCAGCGCTTATAGGCAGGAAAATATTGAATGTGCCCTAATGGGATGGATCAATAAACAATTTTATTAAATTAACAATATATTTAATATTTCAGTAATTTGTTATTTTATTTTTCTTCAAAGAAAATATTGAAAGGATTTTGTTTATGTGAAAGATAAACCCTAAAGTACAGGGTGATTTGCTTTAATCTTTATTATAATTCTAAAATTTGTATTTCTTATTTTTAAAAATGAATCACTCAGATATTTAAAATATTACTCTTTTTTTTCTTAATTTTTGCTTGTAGTTAGTTGATTTTGTTATATTTCCCTAAAACTACATAAAACAGTTTTAAAAGTTAAGTTTTTAAAGTGCGTTAGAAAGTCCCTTTAATTTACCATTAAAAATAATAGTAGCTAAAGTATATCGTTTTTAAAATGTGAATTAAATAATGAGATTAGCTAATAATACATAATAAATTTATAATAACACTAAGCTTTTTAATTGTAAATTAAATCAAATTAAATTAAATATTTCAAACGTTTGAGAGTTCATCTATTTTGTTAAACATTACATTTTCTCAGAGATTAATAAATATTGTGTCAAAATAATTAATAACTAATAATACGATTCCTGTAATCTGTTATCATTTAGTTTTTTATACGATAATTTATCTTTGACCGAATCCCTCTTAATTTTAATTCGCAAACAGCCTTATTTTTATCCGAAAGGCAATATTACCACCATCAGCTGCCAGGGAAAGAATAAAATGAATAATATGCAAGTAATCACGTACACAATGCCCCATCCCCAAGGTCAACACCACCCACCCACCACACATCCCAGTGATAATGATGTGGGGGCCACCATAGAGTCGAGCAGTAACCGTCGGATAACAACGTCAGAGTCACGCGCAGTGAGAAAATATACACGACAACAACAATAACACGAACAAAGGCCGACGGCCTCGACAGACATGAAAATATGTGGGGAATTCGAAATTTGTGAGAATCGCGCTGCATGAAATTTCACTCAGCTGCCTGAACAGGCAACCAGACCTGAAAGCAGACGGCTCGTTATGCGCGGAATGCGGCACAGTGGCCGTGGAACGCAGTGCTCGACCAGGGTTGCCGCGCGGTACTCATGGCCACCTGTAGCGCCTCGATCCCATTCCGGTGGTCTGACAACCCTAACGTGGAATGCTGCCGCTTGAGATTCCGAAATATGCGGTCGGGAATGCCGCCCCAAAATTCCGACATGCCGGCGGATGTGAACGAGATGGAGCGACAGGCGTTGCCAGAGCTGCCATCCGTGTGCCGAGCATTTTGAGATGGCAAAATGTTACCAACATACAACCGAAAATTCCCACCAGGCCAGCAGCATTGGCAGTGGGTGGCAGCGGGCAAAATCCATGTCCCCCCAAGCAATCGTGGAGGCAGCGGCAGCGCAGTCTGTGGGCGCTTGAATGACTTCAAAATGTTACCATACACTCGAAAAATGGCAACAGGCGCTGAGCAAATGCACAAGCACTGAGCGGTAGTGCTGTTTATAAATTCGAGACGTTTATGCCATCAATTTTATAACTCACACCCCCGAGCCGGGGGCGACGAGCCAATAAATTCTCGCCGGCCGCGATTCGGGCATACGTATTTTATAGTCGCACATTGCAGATCTGACATAATAACTAAGAGGAGCGCAGAGTTTGTAGCAGCTGGGCGTTAGCGTCACCCCGCTCTCGCTGTTACCGCCTGCTTGTGTCACTGTATTGGTGGGCACTCGTAATTACCCAGCAGACAAAGTGCGGACAAAGGGCGGATGGATCCGAAAGTAAACGGGCGCCCACCCCATGAATTAGAATTATTAGGATTGCCAAAATCATAGAAAGACGATTAATGCCGGGAGACAGAAGTCTCTCAGCTGTCGGTCGGCCATGGGAGTAAGCGGGACGACAGTTTTCGTCTGCAGGCACAGTGGGTGCCCAGTGGAAAATGTGGTGTAACTGTGGGAGAAGGAATTTTCGATATAACCGAATTAATTTGGTTTGAGGTACACCACAAAGATAACCTAAGCTGCAAATTCGCAACAGGGATTCAATTGGTGTTTGAACGAATGAGTGAGCGAGACCGTTTCCATCTCCAGGCCATGTCTGCTTTGTAGGAAATGTGCTGCAACTGTGAGAGCATTTTGTAAGCATGCAAATGTATTATCTTTTTTGTGTCTCTAAATTTTACCTCCTAAAATAATGCTATAGTTTTGCAATAAGCTTATATTATATATTATCCTTTTTTTTATTAAATGTTTATAAAAGATATAAATATATTAATATTATCTTAAACTAAATACAGTTAAATGTTATTTTATTTTTTCGAAATCCTAGAATTGTATTTAGGTAAAGATGATTTTAAGTAAGAGGCAAGTGCACCGTACCAAGAACGATTCTGTGCAGCAAATTCGCAGCAGGGATTCAATTGGCTTTTAAGCGAGTGAAAAAACGAGACGACCGTATATTCTGTGGGCAATTTAAACTCGTATGGATTTCACTGCGAGAAACGCAGCGGCTATAATGCCCGACACAGCTTCTTCGTGCCGCTGAGCGCCTATTCGCAAACGATTAAATTCAGTTTAATCATCCACTAAACAGCTACGAGATACCGTTTCGTTCGTTATTATTATTATTACATGCAACAAGTCGGCGGCGGCCATACAATAAGAGGAATGTCGAAAACGACACACACAGCATACAGCCCCCGGTCGCAAACAAACGAATCGAATTGAGGCGCAAATTGGATTATCCGGAGCGAGCATCACAGTCCGAAAGAAAGGGAAGCTGAGTGCATGCACATCTCTCTATCTCTCTAATCCCTCTCTACTTTTTACGTTCGTCTCGCTCACACCTGTGGCGACGGCTTCTAATGACGTTTCTATTGAGTTTCCCTTGAAAATCTAATCGCTCGTTTGCCGCCCGGTGCGCTGCTAAATCTCCTGGAGACCTAGTATAAATGTTTGTTGTTTCTTAAAGAGCAAGAAGAAGCCCCATTTCTGCCTCTGCCGTGCCACACTCACTCCACACGGGCGGCAGCCTGGTCTATTCGCTGTCATGGTGTGTGTGTGTGTGCATATGTGGGAAACACACAACTGCAACATTGTTGCTATGCTCCTCTCGCTCTGGATTCGCCCTCCCTCTTTCCTCTTGCTGGGCTAACCAATCATTGCTTTCAACGGCCGCGTAGAAATGTTGTAAACCGCTTCTACCAATTCTGTTGGCCTGGTTGCGTGTGGAACATTCGCTGAATTGAAACGCGCTCTCGGTATCGCGGATTGGTTGGACTCGGGCAAGCAACAAAGAAGCACAACTTCTTCAACCTCGCCGGTGGTTGGACTGGGACTTGGATTTGGACTGGCAACTGGCAACTGGACTGCGACTGCCACCACCTATGGGAGGAAATGGCGCGAGTGTGCGCGGAGGGTGGCGGCGCTGTCGTTACGAGTTGCCTTCATCAATTGTTTGTATCGAAAAGATACGGATACGGAATGAGTAAATTCAGGGGAAAATGCAGCTAAACACAGAATCGCCTGAAACATTTCAGAAAACTGTTGCCAAGGAAAGCTTATCTGTGAAATAGAAATTGTTTTGCTCATGAATAGGAAGAGATGATTTAAGGAAATATATATTTTAATGCTTAAATACTATTGTTTTCATTAAATATTTCATAATCCTAAATTTTTCAGCTATTTAAATTGTTAAACAAAAAGTTACTTGCATATATATTATTATCTATCGATTTTAAAATACAAAAAATAAAATAAATAAACTTTATTTCGATCCTGGATTTTTCTAAAATAAACAAAAAATAATATAAATATTTCAAAATTAAGATTAAACATATTTTTTTAAATGCCAGCTTTTTTTGGTTTTTATTTTTTGGAACTCTTGTAGTTCATTGCATCTTAAAATTAATCAATTCATAAATAAATGTTCATTTCCATTTCACTAATCCATCAATACACTTATTAATTTTGGACACTAAGAGCCAATGTATCGCCGCTGACACTGGCCACACTCTCCTGCCCGCCAGATGAACCGGAGATATTCTGCTTCTCCCGGATGCCCAGCCATGGCAAGCGTCGCTCCAGCTCCAGTCGGTACTTGGGATGACTGGTGGCATAAACCCAAGGATCCAGGCAGGATACCGATTTGCAGGCCAGGCAGGGCAGCATGGAAACCACAGGCGTAATCAGGTGCTGCTCACCAAAACATCCAATTAGAGCCACCACGGAGTACGGGGTCCAGGCCAGGACAAACAGCATGTAGATTATTAAAGCCGCCTTGGCTATACGCAGCTCCACGCTCATGTTGTCGGCATTGGCATTGGCTGACAGCGATTTTACATTCATCTTCTTGGCCTGCTCCGCCAGCATCTTCTCGTGGGTACGAACATGAGTGAAGAGCTTGTAGTAGGAGACCAGGATCATGGTCATCGGAAGCGCATAGGACCACACAAATATCGTACGCACAAACAGTCGGTTATCATCCGTGTTGGTCAGATAATCAAAGGAGCAGGTGGTCAGGAAGCCCTCTTTTAAAATAATATTTAAAATAAAGCAATCTTTTATACATATTTAATAACAATTACCTGGCTGATATCGTCCCCAAATCTGAAACAGGGGCAACACCGAAAAGGGCGTGGCCCAGAGCCAGGTGAAAAGAATGCACAGGACTATCTGTCCATAACTCAATCGACCATCAATGGGATTCGATATGGTTTTGTATCTATCGAAGGCAATAAAGGCATTCGTTATGGACGCTCCCATTCCAGAAATGCCGCCGTTCAGAGCGTATATATCGCAGCCTAGATCTCCGCCCACTATATAGCCAACGGTAGCGTTGAGGAGATAATGTGGCATATTGGTGCACATAAACAGATCGAAAATGGCCAGGTTCAGAATCAGCAGGTTGGAGGGAGTTCGCAGAGATTTTGAACTACAAATTACGAAAGTTCTTTAAAGTTGAATATCCGAAGAGCGACATAATCTTACGTGGAAAATATCCAGATGACCAATCCATTGCCGAATATACTTGATAGCATAAGGACAACATATGCTATATAGAAGCCAGCGTGATAGTAAATCGGTGCTTCCCTGAATCCTCGCCAATGGGCATGTACCATGTGCTGGTACTCCGCCGGATAACCATGTCCCATTGGAAAGACGCTTCCATCTCCACCGGAGCTGTCGTTTATTAGGGCCTGCGGCCCACTGGGCCCGTTGAGATGCATTTTCACCTTGATCAGCTCCAAAATTCAGTGTCCTTTGGAGCCCAACATGTTGGTCTGTGACATGTCTCACCTTTGCTTTCCCTGCGGCAAGTGCCATCAAAATGCTTTTATAGCCGCGCCAAAGAATCTAATTAAGACGGATTAAGAGGGGCCAAAGGTCATTGGGGTGTGCGTGGGCATACCTCAGAAGGATAATCCCAACGTCTAAGCCGCAACTTAAGACATTCTTACGTAGCTCAAGTTACGAATGTCAATGTGTCAGCAAAATACCCAGAAAAAGTCAAACAATTATTGTGCTGCATTTTTTTTTGGCTTGTAAATTTAAATAAAATATACAAAAAATTCTATTATTTGTTTTCAATCTGAAAAGTCATCGGAAAAGCTTTGAAAAAGCATTCCAACCTGATGCTGATAAAGATAAAGCAACTCAAAAATGTGGGCCAGAATATTAGCTGTCTTTCTCCTCCCATTGCTTTCGGAATCCTCGTCCGACAATAGGGTTATTTATTTGCGTCCTGATGAGCCACACGTTCAGGATATCCAAACGCCGCTTCTCCCAATGCTATATGTTTACAATAGCGTGCAGGTATTTTGCAAGGAAGCCACGCCGCCATCCATGTGGAACGTATTCCAGAGCAGTCGCCTTCGGCTGGAGATTTCCGCTTGCGAAGATTACAAGCAGTACAAGGCGAACACCATTCAAGAGATTTACCTGGCGCATCACCAGGTAATAGAGGACTTTGATGGAAAACCTCTGGGAATGCGGACAAATAGGCTTCGGATAATCTCGTTGAGTGTCCATGATGACGCTTATTATGGCATCTACACGAAGAACAAGTTTGTGCTCACCCTGGAGGAAATTCCTTTGGATTTAGAGCGCGTTGCCCAGTTCACAGTTGGTTTGGCTTTGTGGGCTTGTTGCCCCCTCCTGGCAGATTCGCTGCTCTTCGTTTACTGCTCGGCAGCGGCATTGGGCGCACATTTGGCTGCCGTGGCTGTGGTCCTCGGAGCCATACTCGCAGCTGGCGAGGAACCTAGCTTTGCCCGTCTTTCTCCGCTTAAAACTAACTTCAAGCAGGTTTTCGAGGAGCGGCCCACTCTGGTGATCCTGACGCTTTTAGGTGGTGCCTGGATTCTCCAAGCTGGAGCCAAAAAAGTCCGCTTTTTGTGGCGATACCGAAGCATTCGCATCATTCACCGTGGCCTGCTTAGGGGCGTCGCTTACCTTTTAATTCTCAATGCCTCCGATTACCGCAACTTTGGAAGGAGTTGCGTGGGCATGTTGCTCCTCTGGCCAGAACTCTGGCGTCTTTTTAACTTCCTAAAATCGCATTACATCCGGTTAAGAGGTGAAGGAGACAAGAGGCCAAGGCGGGGTATGCCTTGGCATTTTGCCAGAAGTTCGTCGAATTTTCAGGATCCATTTGCAGCTTGCGACAGCAACTTTGATAACAGACGCCTGCGGAGAAGACACCAGGATCGACAAGGTTGTAAAGATAAGGACGACAACTAAAACTTGAGGCGTTCCTTTAATATATATATTAGTAAGTCGCTAAACCAAACCATAACAGAGGCCGAAGACTTGAACTTTGATATATTTATACGATTTATTGTAGCAAAAAATATCAATACTCAATTTTTACAAAAACACCCACTTTTTGGTAAAGTGCTATTTTTTTTCCATTTGACATGTAATTATACTATTACATCCTTTCCGTTTTCTATACTGCCACAGAGAACGGCAAGTAAAATTCGAATTTTAACGTCGCTTTCGGCCGTTGTAGCGACAAATGCGGTGCGAGCGAACACTTGCACGACATTTTCCGACATCAAGGCACCGGTTCCCAGGCTTTGGTAGCAAGTGGATTTCGGCATTCGCCACGAGCAACGCCGTGGCATTCACATTAATCTCGTTTTCGCGGTTTAGCCGCCTTCGACCTGTTTCTTTCAGACGCAAAAATGCGCACCGGCGACCAGCAAGCGATGACGGCTGCTGCCAGACAGAGATGACACTATAGGGCACTATTGTGTACACACCACTAGATAGCAGGCAGCACAGCATTTGTCTCACCAGAGACTGTGCCAGAGGAGTCGCCGCTTGGAGATGTATGCGCGCCTGGTTGGTTCGGCGCTGTCATTTCACAATGACCCACCTTCACGACTGACAGCGACGGCAAAAATCGCGTCGCGTCGACATCGCCTTCGACTCGCGCGATTCCGGCCGCTTGTCCTGATTGTTGTTCTTGCGGCTTGTCGTTTGGCTTTGTTTGTACAACAAACAGTGCGGAGGCGGCGACGGTGTTTTATTATATCAACAACAAAAAACAAAAACAGCAACATTTTCATTAGGCGGCCAGAAAATAACGTACACATGACGACAAGAACACAGGCCGACAACATCGGTGGCAGAAACAACAGGCCAAACTCAAATATACATGGGGTAAACAAGCAACAAAAACAAAGAACAACAAAGAAGCGCTACAGCAACAACAACACGTCCCGCAGTTGATTCGCTCCGCCTTTGTTGCGAGGCGGTATTCGTGCCATGTATCGGGAATTTAAACAGGGGTTGTTGCCACACTGTGCACCCTACACACTAACGGAAGAGCTCTTTAAGGTGTAGGTTTTTATAAGTATTTAAAAAGTTTAATTACTTTGTTTTTATTAAAAGGAAAAATTATTTATTTATTTAAAAAAATACAATTTTAATATTTTGAATGATTTAAATGACCTCCCCTTGAACCTAACCCCCTAAAGCAATATGCCTGACCATTTCGTAGAGCTCTGCCAGAACGAGACCTCTGCTGACACGCAACGTCTGTCGATCTCGTTCTCGCTCCCATTCTCGTTAGCCTCGCCCGTTGCCAACCTTCGGCTCTCGCCTTGACCGTAATTTGGGGGCCATGTGAAGGACGCACCTTGAAACTCAAGGATTTTTGCGAATTTTGCGAAATTTTGCAAACTTTTTCGGCAATCAGTAGGTCAGACCGAATTTTGGCAAACTGGTGGAGCTGTAGCTGTTGTTGGGCGGGAACTATTGGTGGACGGGGGGCGATAATGGGGTTTCTGGTCGATGACATAAGCAACTCGTATAGTCGTCGTCGCCAAGTGGCATTGAGATGCGCCGAAACAAGTTCCCCTTCGTTTTTTGGGTACTAGTCGTGGTAATGGAGAGGGGTGGGGCCTCATTCGGATGTATTCATTCGATGCGTGGCGTGGCATGGCGGCGGGTTAAATGAACTCTCGCCGGCGCGTTTTCCTCGCCTTGGAGCAGTATTTCGGGTGGCGCAGTGGCCACCAACTAGGCATCTTTGGGCGCCTCATAGCACAGGTTGTGATTTGAGCTTTTTTGGAAGCTAAGGTTAAGGTTATTCGCTAATTGTGGCGGTAACTAACCACAGTCAACGCATTGAAGCCACCACCCGAGTGGGTGTGGCTGTCACTTTGATCGTTGGTGGTGCACTGGGGCGATGGTTTTGTCCACGGTTCGATGGTTGATTGGTACACGGGCGGTGTCAACGCCTCGCTTGTCCGTCCCGTACTCGATAGTGCGGTCAGTCAGGCCCCAAAATCCAGTTTCGGGAACAGGCGCGCACGACCGAGCAACAAGTGGACGCCGCCCCGGCATTGGCGTCATCGTCATCGTCGGCAGCGGCGCAAATCAGCTCCAAGCATTTTGTTTGTGCTTGGTCAGGGCGTGGTCTGCCAGTCGACTGGCCAGTGGCTCCACGGGGAATGAGAATAGGAATGAGAATGGGATTGGGACCCGGGAATGGGGCTGGATTTGGAGAGGGAGGGAGCGAGCAGTGGAGCAGCTCGACTCAACTTGGCTCGGATCCAAAAAGGCCAGGCATGGAGTAAATTAGAATGTTGCCAGCCTCAGGGTCACTTCAGTTCTCCCTTTGTTTTGGAGCATATTTCGTTCAAGGCTATCTGCTCATATTGTGGGTCACAGCCATGAAGCTGGCGAAGTTCAAGGTGAGATATGTAGATATTCAGGGTTTCGGAAGTTGGGCAATATTGAGCCCTTTAATTTATTTAGAGACATATTTTTATTTAAATTTACAGACTTATTTTTGGGAAAATTGTATTATTATTATATTATTCCTATATTTATTGTGTATCTACATATTTAAATTCTCGTGTATGTAATAATCAATTCAACAATTACATTTGCGCCTGTTAAGCAGCTCCCCATTTTTGGAGCAGTAGGGTTGTTCGCTGCAGAAAAAAGGCAAGGCAAACATCAAAAGCTGACCACCACACGCTGACCATTGCCTCGCCAGCGGAGTGAGCAGGAAACATGAGCATAGACAGAATCTCGGAACTTGGAGCACTGCCAGCTCACGAACACGCATGCAAACAGGTTTCCCCCAGCTGTTTCTTCTTCTTTTTCTCTTGGGGCAACACACGCATACACACACTCACACACGCCACAAAACTATAGTTGGCTCTTTTTGCTAACGTCCGCCCAAAGCTGGTCGCCTGTTACGATGCATGAGGGAAAACGTTGAACGCCCACAATGGACGCTCTTAGTTCGCTTCTTTGCCGTTAGTTAATCGGCCGGCGGCATTAGGCGATAGTTTTGCCCAGATTTAGCTGTTTGCTGATGTTTCTATGGTTTGCTGCTGGCCCAGCACAAATTTGTGCAATAAGCAAAATGACGGGCACAAAACAAAATGTCCGGCCGGAGTGGGCCGCCACCGACTTCCGCCGACGGCTGTGGAGCTCACTCTCTACATGATCAGCGTCACGCCGCCATGCAATTTAGTTTCTAGGCGGAGGCATATACACTCGCCATCTTATCACACGGGGTAATGGCACTGGTACTGCTGTTGCTATATGGTTATAGTCGTAGAACCTCGGTCGCATTGAGCGTTTGGGGGCAATTTTCCGTTTTCTGTTGGCCTGTGATGTGAGCAAACAAAATGACTGCTCAAAATTGAGCAAAATGTTCGAGCGATTGCAAAGGGGGCGAGTGTAGTGTGTTTGCATTAGAAATTGCCGTTCAAACAAACAATGTTGTTGTTTTTTCTCCGTTTTCTCCGCTTTGTGTTGCACAGTGGGAAAGAGAAAGCGAGACGGCAGACAGGCAGAGGTGCGCAGCAGGGCTCGCATTTGTGGGCGTGTAGCAATGGGTTTTTGTTGCCTTTTTCCCGTAGGTTTTTATTGCCCCCACTTAGAGAGGTGGCGCCATCTGTCAGCCAGTCATTGAACCAGTCACTATGATTCGATTTTGCCCTTACATCCGCCAATACTACTTGCCCCCCCATTTGCCCGGCAGAGCGAGTGAGAGAGCAAGTGCTGAGTTTGCAGAGTTTGTTCGGTTTAAAGACTTTTAATAAGCACACTAGTTATGGCCTTAAACGGCCGCAATTTGTCAGCCTTGCGAATTTCTTTGCCGGCCCACACAACCGCATGCCGCCGGCTCACACATACACGCATACCGGCACGACCAGTCACATTGAAAACCCCTGCTATAGTGCCACTATCGTCGTCTCCCTCTCACACATGCGAGTGGCAGACTGCACAAACGCCGCACGAATTCGCTGCCACTTTGTTGTGCTACGATTTCTGGTTGCCTGGTGAAAAAGAGGGAATTCACTTTTGGCGGGGTCTCGTTTGGATTTTTTGTCCAATCGGCCTTTGTGGGCGCTGCTGTCTGAATTTGCCGCTCCGCCCGTCCGACGACGAGTCCGAGCAGCGCTACCTGATAAGGCGGTCGCAGCTGATAAGGCCGCCACCGCCGCCCCCGCCCTCTATTTGACTGGCTGGGATTACGTTCCTCCCCGTCGGCTTTTAAGGGGAGTAGTTAGTAATTGGCGTTAAATGGGCAGCAGCAAATTAATTCGCACGGTAGGCGTGGTTGCAGGCCTCCGCCCACATGGTCCGCCACTCCGGGAGTAAGGAGTCGGCAGTCCGGAACACGTGCCATTGCGACTCGGAACAGAAGTTCCAAATCCAATTCCGACGACTGCCGTCGTCAAGCTACAATGAAATTCGACAACGGCGACAATCGCCGGCTGAGCGAACCACATACCGGATTCGCTCCATAGCTGGGGAACGATTTTTGCCCCACCACACACGCGCCCTGGCAGGTGGGGACGTGCACCGCTCGTGGTGATGGCGGACTTTTTCAGACACGTTCGGTTTTCGGTTCGGTTTCTACCAGGCGATAAGGAATCATAGCCGGCATTCTGGCTCATCGCGCAAACCAGCCGTCGCTCGGCTGGGAAACATCAGTTGCCCGTGCACAGTGGGGCCCTAAATGCGAAAATGTATACAAATTTACATATAGCTGAATAGATATAGTGAATAAATCGATGATTTATTTTTCAGTTAAATTCTTTTTTCTTATTGCAGAAAATGTACATTTAATTAAGAAAAATTTAATAACTAAATTCGATTTCCAATTATTTTTACAATTGCTACCTATGGGAACATTTGCGGGTTTTCAAACTTTGTATTCGACAATTTCATCTACGAATATCTTGAATTAGGAAAAGTACTATGTAGCCACACATGAATAGACCTCCTTGACCTGGGAAACCACCCACAATTCACTTATTAGCCATATAATTTTCAGCTGTGGAAAAAACCAGTAACACGCAAAGTGTGCCCGGCACCCTAGAGTTTTTCCGAGGTGTATTCAGTTTCTTTGGATTAATCCGGAGTTCGCCATGCGGCCTTACTAATAATAATCAGGTGAAAGCGACTTCGGAATTGCGCGACAGCGATAAGTTTTACGACTGTGATTAGTTAACCAGCAGCGACGGCGGAGGTGAAAGTTCAAGCAGCCAACATGTCAGCAAAGGCGGTCAAGTCAAGCAAGCCCAGCGCCTCCAAGGAGCCGTCTGCGGTCACGAAGCTCTACCTGTTCGCGTACAACGCCGGACAGGTGGCCGGCTGGAGCTACATCCTGTGGCAGCTGGTCAACTACTATTTGCTGCAGGGTCCCGAGTTCCGGGCGCAGCAGACGCTGTGGGATTACACGCGGCTGGCCGTGATCATCTTCCAAAACGCCGCCTTCGTGGAGATCTTGAACGCGTCCTTTGGGCTGGTCAAGTCCAACCCAGTGGTCACTGGATTCCAAGTGTTCAGCCGCATGATGGTTGTGGTTGGCGTGGTAATGGCCACGCCCACGGGCAAGGTGTCGCCCGGTCTGCCGATTGCTCTGTTCGCTTGGGCCATCACCGAGATCATCCGATATGGATACTACGCTCTGAACATCGTCAAGGTAGTACCTCATTTTGTGGTCTTCCTGCGCTACACCACCTTCATTGCCCTGTATCCCATCGGAGTGACTGGGGAGCTGCTGTGCTTCTGGTGGGCACAGAGCTATGCCCGCGAGAACAGCGTGTGGAGCGTGGTGATGCCCAACAAGTGGAACGCCACCTTCTCGTACTTTGGATTCCTGTGGATCGTGATGCTGGGCTACATCCCCATCTTCCCGCAGCTGTACCTGCACATGTTCGCCCAGCGCCGCAAGATCTTGGGCGGAGCATCCAGTGGAGCACCCAAAAAGAAGGCCAACTGAACCCTGACCAGCGACGAATGCAAATTATTGCATCATTTGCATATCTTTGGCCCGCGCACTTTGGAGCCGCGTTCGCTGAATTGGGGTCTCTCTTGCCTCACCTCTTACACAAGCACATTCGCTCGGACTAAGCTTAGGTATAAGTGGTTTTTGTGTGTACAAATATAAACCTTAGATACTCTTCAAACTAATTTATTTTTGCTTCGGGGCCCGATCTCAGATCTCCCGAGTCTTGGCGTAACAGTAACTGACTAACTGGCTAACGTTTACGAATATTAATGCTGCGACCATTGGATGGTCTTCAGGTCGATGCCTTCCTGGACCATCTCCCACAGCGGCGACATCTCTCGCAGCCTCTCCACATGCTTGATGCACTTGTCCGCCGTATAGTCCACCTCCTCGACGGTGGTGAAGCGTCCAATACCGAAACGTATGGAGCTGTGCGCCAGATCCTCATCAGTGCCGATGGCTCGCAGCACATAGGATGGCTCCAGCGAGGCAGAAGTGCAGGCGGAGCCGCTGCTTAGGGCCACATCCTTGAGGGCCATCAGCAGGGATTCGCCCTCGACGTAGGCGAAGGATAAGTTCAGGCATCCGTTGTAGGTGGCGTCGGGATCCCCGTTGCGGATCACATGCGGCAAGGCACTCGAAATCCTGTCCAGCAGGCGATTGGATAGAAAGTCTACCCACTTCTTGTCGTAGTCCATCTCTTGAAGGGACAGCTCAGCAGCTGCTCCCAGTCCCACAGCCAAGGGAGCCGGAACGGTGCCGCTTCGCAATCCGCGCTCCTGACCGCCACCACTTTGAATGGGCTCTAGGCGAACTCTGGGACGGCGGCGCACATAGAGGGCACCAACACCCTTCGGACCATAGATCTTGTGGCCGGATATCGACATCAGGTCAATGTTCATGGCGTTCACGTCCAGGGGAATCTTGCCCACAGCCTGGGCGGCATCCGTGTGAAAGAATACGCGACGGGAGCGGCAAAGTTTTCCGATCTCGTCGATTGGCTGCTTGACGCCAATTTCGTTGTTCACCGTCATGATGGACACCAGCGATGTTTCTGGCGTAATCGTTTCCTCCAACTGCTTGAGGTCTATGATTCCATTGGCCAGCACCGGTAAGTAGGTGACCTTGAAGCCCTCGTTCTCTAGAGCACGACACGAGTCCAGAACGCATTTGTGCTCTGTCTGGGTGGTAATCACGTGCCGCTTCTTGGTGCCGTAGAATCGCGCAACTCCCTTCACGGATATATTGTTGGACTCTGTGGCGCCGGATGTGAAGATGATCTCCTTAGGATCGGCTCCAATAAGCTGAGCCACCTGCTCGCGCGCCTTCTCTACCGCCTGCTCCGTCTCCCAGCCGTAGGCATGTGTGCGCGAATGCGGATTGCCGTAGTAGTTGGTCAGATAAGGCAGCATGGCGTCCAGCACACGCGGATCCATTGGTGTGGTGGCCTGTGCATCCAAGTACAGGGGTCTTCCCTGCGTCTGTTCGTTCTTGATGTTGAAGCGAACCTGCCGCTCCCGAAATTCTGTGGATATTTGGGATTAATTCGTTGATTATCTTACATCAGATGACACTGGGACTCCTTTGCTTACCTTTGGATGTGGCCGCCGGTTTCGGCTTGGCGGAGGTGGCCTCATGCCTGACCCCGGTGGCCAGGGCATTGGTGGCCCGGGAGCGCAGGAGTTGCGCCTGGATTTGACCCAGAACTTTCTGCATTCTGATGGAATCCTTTATTTCGTGTGTTTTTCGTTATTATCAATGCGGATTTCACAATTAATGTGGCTAAAGTTTCATAAAATACCATCAGTGTGACCGCTTAATAAAGTCATAAAACTAAATTTCAGGGAAAACTGCGGGAAATTCAAATTTTAGATTGCTTAAAATTACGTTAAATATTATAATTAAATTTTGTATTTTATATATCCTGTAGGGTTTATTACATTTTTTATTTAAAGTCTTGAAACGCAGTGATTGAGTCCAAAATACTTATTTGGGTGGAGAAAAAACAATGAAACTCCTATTCAAGAATAAATTTTTATTTTAAAAACCAAGGAATTACTTTTATTTTCTTAAAAATGTGTTTAAAAATTGTATACAAATATCCACGCCCACAATAAATAAAAAATTCTACTCTGTGCATTTACTTGGACCAATTTAATACTTTCAAGTTCGGTTTTACAACTCGTGTGTAATTTGATCTCGCATATGTACATAAAAGCATAAAATATATATTGCAAAAATACATTTATGTATTGTATATGTGTGGTATGTGTGTGTGTTATATAATTCTCTCTATAAAGGTCGTAAATTCAGCATATTGCTGTTAATTAGAATAATTGTTTACATCTGAACACTTAAAAACCACCGTCCTAACTCGTTTACGACTTTAATCCTAAATTCTAGTTTGGTTAACACGTGAGTTGGGTTTTCTGTGCACATTAATGTGTGTAAAAATCTGTTCACAACTGCGGCATTGTTCGGTTAAAACGGGATTGTTTAAAATATAAATATCGGTAATTTAACAGGTAAAAAGAAATAATTTCAGTAGATTTAAAAATGGTTAAAACATAGGCCAACAAATCCGTAAAATAATGTATACACAGGTCAGCATCATCTGCATTCGTTTCTGTTCTCGTTTGCGATCATAAAATCCCCCGTTGGCTATGTCAAAGCGACTGTTCTGTGACCAGCACAACGCTCTGCTCCTGTGCAATGGCCGCCAACTCCTTTAGCCATTCGTCCAACAGCACAGCGCACAGGGCCAAGTCCCTTGATCGCTCTGTGCCACTCGTGCTGGCAATTATACCCATGGAGGCCACCGAATCGAGGGAGACTGGCTCGGAATTAAAGCCACCGCCCGTCGATGGACCACCGTCCATGCCGTGCAGCGTGCTCGACGAATGGGTCGTGATGTTGGAGTGGGCGGAGAGGGTCTGGGTGGATCCACCGATGCTGCTGTTACTGCTGCTCCCAGAGGCCGCCGATGGCGTCGTCGTCGTCGTTGTGGATCCTGTGCGTGAGGCTGGCACCGATTGTGGTTGTGTACTTAAGCTGGTCTCGCATGTCCCGGAGGATGGCTGGACAGGCCTTCCGTCTGGACTAGGGCTATTGCCAACCAGGTTCGATGCAGCTCCTAGAAATATCAATCAGGATTAGCACTTATTTTTGCCATTTATTGATCCTTTCGGGGTTAATTGTAACAGCAACCATATTAACAACATATAAATGGGATTATACAAATGTTTAACAACTATTTCTAACTATTTTTTTTAAGTTAAGTGGGTTAAGTGGAATATGTACAAAGCTCTACGGGATCTAGGAGACTACGAACTATTTTTGATTAGCAAAGACTATGCCAGTTTTTGGTTAGATTTTTTGCTTATTTCTTTATAAATACTTTTATCAAGCGTGAAATATTTACCGGTGAAGAATGCGTAAATTTGTGATAAGCCAGATGAAGCTAAGATTTGTTTTTGTTTGTATTTTTTTTTAGAGTTTCATTTAAAAAATAAATAAAAAGAAAATAATTAATTAGAAACAACGACGCCAGCAGCGGGCATTTTACAGACATACATATGTGTGTGTGTGTGTGATAGATTTAGAACCCTGAATGAGTCCTGTTAATGGATAATGCCAATTAAACTATCTTTTTAAAAATATATTCAAGTCGAGATGGAGCGAGTATAAACTAGGAATGGGAAATACTGTCTTGATATTTGAGACAAAAGTCGAATTAACATAAACATTTTCTGATTTTTATTGCTTATTGATTTTAATGATATGGAAATATGGAAGATCCATGACTTTATCCTCACAGGCACTCATGCTGGGCTCCTCTGTGTACGTTTTTTATGTGTGTTTTTGTAAGTGACATTGTGTAATTATTTTTAACCCAAAACCAACTTTCTTTCCAACATCCAACGCTGCAGATTTGTAAACGGTTGGTATTTTCTATTTTGTTTGCTTGGTTCATCTTTTATTGTAGAAAGATAGAAAATGTGCGAGAGTGTGCGATAGGCTAGAATTTGCAGATGCAACTTACCGGGTGAGGAGCCATTAGGTGGTGGCACTGCTGCTGGGGATGAGGCAGTAGATTTGCGGCTGAACATGCTGGTGATGGACTTGCTAATGCTCCGACGCTTGTTGTCCGCACGCTTGAACGGATCGTAGGCACTTGTGGGCGTGGCCTGTACAGGCGTGGCAGCTGATAGGGTTGCGTACGCAGATCGCAGTAGTCCCTGTGGCTGACCAGGATTCGTAGCAGACTGTAGTTGCTGTTGATTGTGTTGATGCAATGGCGATCCCTCGTTACCTTTGCGGGCGTTCGTCAAACGAAATTCGCGATCTATGAGCGACGAGCGTGCCACATCTATGATCTCTAGCGAATCCTCCGTCACCGGCAGTTCAGCGTCGATCTGTTGCTTCAGAATGCGCAGCACTTGGTGGAAAGAGGGTGTATCCGAGGTTATGGCTATATCGGAGCGAAGCAGCAGAGAGTGTATCAGCGGCAGGGGATACCAGGCCAGGCGTGTGATTAGTCCGGTTAAGTGCAGATTGACGTACAGCGAGTTGCTCGTGAAGGTTTGCAGTTTGCCCCAGATGGCATTGAGAAAGGGACCTAAAAAGCCAAATATTAAAATTTCGTTTTATGTCACCATATTATGAGGATTCTTCTCACCTAAGCTTACGGTGCCCTGCGCAAACAGATCCTCCGAGAAGTCCAGATCCGTCAGCAGCAACTCGTTGCGATTGTTGTGCGATATGCGCCAGGCTTCGCGTTTGCCATTGGACCCGCCAAGCACGCTGCTTAGGCTGCTAATGTTGTGTTCCAGATCTGCTTCGCTGGCTGTGGTGGCCAATGTGGTGTCTGTGGCCTCGCTTTCTTCGTCTGCCGGCCGCCACTTGAAGGATTCGTAGCCGCTAGACTCGCCAATTGACTGCAGGCTGTCCAGCTGCTTCTCCCCCGACTCACTGGCTATAGCAATGGGTCCTGCTCCCCCGAATTCGCTGAAAAACTGCTTGGCCAGGTCCAAGGCATGAGCATGGAGACGACTCTGTCCCGGACGCGGCCACTTTTGGTAGCGATAGCTATTCGCCCACTTCAAGCAATCCCTCTGGCACTGAGCGATCCTCCAGTGGGCCTCGAACAGATATGCATGGATGTTCGCATACAGACTATCGCCCGTGTGCACTCCATAATAGTTCCAGTTGGCACCGATGGTCTTGCTCATCACTGGCGAGGGCAGGCTGGGCAGTGGGGTCTGTTCTCCGGCCACTGGTGGTTCGTGGAAACTCTTCGGTCTGGCCAAGTCACGGGCCCGCTTCATTACGTCTGGCGAGAGATCCAAAAAGAACTCACTGCTACTCATATACGGATCGATCTTGTTGATCTTGTGTCTGTGCGAGATGGGCACATGCTTGCCCGGCAGCATGAACTTGAGTAGCAGCTCCAGCATTAAATCCTCGCAGTGCAGTCCCAGCAATGTGTCAAACAGAGCCATCGTCACCATGCACAGATTGGGATCAGGCGAGTTAAGGCGCTCGACCAGAGCGTCCAATATCCGTTCTCCGTCAAACTTCTCCGTGTCGAGCAAAAAGCGAACGAAGGCCCTCAGCAGCCCGGGCTCGGTGATGGAGCGGAGGATTAGATCCAGATAGGACATGGCCGAGATTTGGGAATCGACGTTCGTCTGAAAATGTTTTCCCTTCAGTGTCTGCGAAAATGGAGCGCAAAAAGTTGTTTCGAGATTTCGAGGTGTGTGTTTGGTTAGCTACGGGGCAGGAAGTCACTTAAGAAACACACAAAAGAAACAGAAAGCTAAAGGCGGTGCAGATCCCTAAGGAGACGGCAAATCTTTAAAATAAAACAAATAATTGCATATGTCTTGGGAATACCTAAAAGAGCGGCTTTGTAAAAATCAATACCCAAGACAAAAGCACTTAAAAAAATATAAAAAATAAATAAAGAATAGTAAAAGGAACAGGAACAATTATGAGTCGCTTGCAACCAACACCACAGAAATGCATCGAAGACAAATTTTCACGTGAAGAGACCGAGACGAAGACGAAACAAAAGCGTATCGAAAGACTTACCTGAAGAATCGCCGGTCCTAGGACAGGCACAATGAATCCCTGATACATAAAGTCCAGCAGCTGTTGTTTGATCATTTCGTGGGCTACCTGTACCACCGCGTTGCAAAACTCCAAGGCGTTCATGAAGAGTGTCAACTCTGGTATCTCAGTCACATCATCCGGCGTTATCCGATGCCAGTCAATGGAGCTGATTTCGATGCTGTTGGGCAGCCGTGAGTAAAGGCCACCTAGGCCAGTCACTAGCAGAGGGCAAATCGAAGAGTACTGGGCTATGTACGTTCCAATGTTGGAGTTCTTCTGTGAGAGGGCCATGCACAGGAGCAGGGCATCACGGGCCTGGTGTCCCAGACTGCCCTCGCGATGCACGTAGGGAATGAGCAGCGAGAAGATGATAAAACTGCAAAGGTTAAACCAATAATAAATATAAAATGAGTCTCCATTGATCTCGAGTTACTCACTTGGTTGTGGTTCCACTCTTGGGTTGCGGCACGCTGCCGTTTAGTATTTGCTCCTGCACTTGCGTCTGGGCGGAGAAGAAGAATAAGTCCAACAGGTGGACATTTTGCATAAGGACAACGCACAGCTGGTTTAGCAGGATGACCAGCCGCTTCTCCAGGTCTGGGGGAAAGATCTCGCCTTGGCTGGAAGCCAGTATCTTTAGTAGTGGTCGCAGAAAGGGCTCGTGGCAGAGCAACTGGTGCCTCGAATGGCTGACAAGCAGCTCGTACAGCTTCAATTGTTCCAATCGCACAGCGTTGGCATAGCGGCCCGTGGTGCAGGCCCATTCGTACAGCTTGTCCAGCAGATTCTCACTCAGCAGGTACTCGAGGCAGGGCGCAGCAGGCGGACCGCTGGCCTCCGTCGCCGGCAGGGAGACCTTATTGCAGTGATGTAGCTCCACCAGCAGCAGAGTGACCATGTAATCCAAGTGGGAAACCACACCCAGCACATCGTCGTGCGAGGGTGGAGAGCTGTGCTGGATGATCTCGTGGGCTTGTTGCCAGTGCTTGCAGAAGCTGTCGTAGCAGGCGCGTGGATCGCAGTCGGTGGCAGCATCAATGGGCCGCTGGCGTAGGCTGCCGGAATGCCCGGACCCAGCGGAGGTGACGCCCCCGGAGGCGCTCTGTCGCAGCCAACTCATGGTTCTAGTTCCTCTAGCTATGTGTGCAGTTTGGAGCCAAGAAACCACTGATAACTGCTTCTGCTCCGTGTGTGCGTTCAGTTTGGCATATGTATGGGTTTGTATGTGTGTAGGTTATCTCAGCTTTGTGCTTTCGTCCGAATTTGGCTCGACCGAATGAGTATATTCCAGTGTTGTTGTTTCGTTAATATTTAGAAGCTAAAAAAAGAAGTGTTACAAAGTTATCCGTATCATTAAAAGAAAAAAAAAGCAAAACGCAAGAACAACAAGTGCACGCCGTGACACACTTACACGCACACACACATCCGCATATACAAATGTATAAGTATGTAATTTGGGCAGTTTTCGTTGTTGCGCTACTGCTCACTCACCTTGCGAGCTCATAAAAAATTTGCAGATGCTCGTCGTCACCATCGTCATTGTCTTTTGATGCTTTTTGCTCATCGTTCGTTGCACCCTCTTCCCCTCCTCATTTCGCAATATTTTCAGGAGACGGTGTAAATATTTACAATTATTTCTGCACGGAATAGAAAGTAATAGATAGAGATGTGAAAAGTATATAAAAACACAAAGTGTATTGGGTTTTACGATATCACATATCGATATATCGATAAGTATGCAATATATATCGACATACTGTAAACGTAATTTCGTGAAATAAAGTTCGTTATTCAAAAAACTTAAAATAACATATTTTGAAAGTCTTTAAAAAATATTTTTAAAGTATGTCCTTTAAAATTAAATTATCTTTACTATTAGCATCGTTGAAAAAAATCTATGAAACTGTGTCAATATTTTCATCCGCAAAATTTAAACGAGCCAACTGTATATGTTATGTTATTTATTTTCGTTTTTAGACAATACACTTTCAGGAGCATAAATTTCACAATGTCAATTACACAGGCAATATATATTATAAAAATAACAAATAGAACGCCACAGCGCCCAGCAGGTAAATATATAGATAGGTAAATTTTGCAGGGCTCGAGGAACTCGAATTCGCCTTGGATTAGTTAGTCACTTGAATGTTGGAGGCGTCTTAGTTTGATAATACCATTAACCAAGTTAAAGTTGCACATATGGAAAATTCTTTGTATGATTTGGCTAACAAATAACGTATCTAAATCAATTGTCGCTAAAAATATGCATAGTTGTGTGTCGGTGCGTGTGTGGGTGGATCCGACAGAGCGCTCTAGTGTCAACGGTTGTCAGAGACTCACATCGGTAGCAGCGACTGGCTCTCGTGCGGCGATGGTCGTTCGATGGTCATCGAGGACTGCGGGACCTGGCTGTCGGTGCTAATGCCCAGGCTGGCGTAGATCTCCTTCATCACGAACAGAATGGTGTCCTCGGATCCCCTGTTAAAATGAAATATGATTTCCTCATTAATAAAATTATCATCAAACGTATAAAATAAAATGTAATACTTACCAGTAGCAGACATGGCTGCTTAGGGCGAAAATATATTCGTTGATGAACTCTAGAGGCGCTTCCTGCAGAACATAGTCCACTCGCTTCGAGTCGTTCAGCTTGCCCAGTGGAAAGTCCAGCTCTATGAACTCTGGATCTGAGGCTGTGGTGGAGTTGGAATCTGTGCGATTGCGTAGTTTGCAGGATGAGCTGGCAGCCGAGCTCTCTTCCTGATCTTCTTGTTGTTTCTGCGAGGATGTCTAAAAATACAAAACCATCTAGGATTATCTACTGCTTACTGGTTAATCCTGAAAAGCAATGCTTACCTGACTTGTTTCCTTTTCCAGCGACTCCTCGGCTTCCTTTTTCACCTTGGTAACGGTGGCCAAAAAGTTGACACTGTCCAGCGTGGTCTTGAATGTGTCCATAAACCTCTGCTTGATGTCCGCACCCACCCGCGTCATCGTCTCCCTGAGCTCCAAGTGCATCCGCTTGCGTCCCTTGTGATGGGGTATCAACACCGGCCGTATGCCATTCATATCCGGATTGACCAGAGCCTCGATACGATATGCCACCGGATCGAAGGGATGGAATATATTGTAGAAGCCGGGACACGTGGGCAGGTGGAAGTCCAGGCCCAGCTTATCGATACCTCGGATGGTCACAAACATACCGATGGGCGAACCCAGGGCAAAGAACTTCTTCGGATGGAATATGAGCTGCGTGTAATTGATGACGGGCTGGCCCGTTCCCGACGGACCACCCATCGCGTAGCTGACCTGTTTGGGCTGATGCAGATCGCTGCTAGGCAGCAGAACCTTTTGGTGAAGCTTTTGGGTCAGCTGATCGTCGGGATTCTCCTGGAAGGGAAATGTAATGCTATAGAAGCAAATCTATAATTTAAAAATTTTTTTAAATCCCTCACCTTATTCTCCTCTTCGCTCTCCTTGAGCGGCTCTTGATGGCACAGCAGATCAAATAGGATCAGGGAGCCAAGACTGTGTCCCGCCAGGGAGACACCGCCATTGAACTCTGGATGCCGCATTCTGTACTTCAGATACACATCGTTGAGGGCATCGGCCACCGTGTTCATGATTTTTTGACAGTATTTGGGACTTGTGTAGAAGAGCACGTCGAGCAGGGTGTCGTTGGTAAAGTTGCGCAGGCGCGGAATTGACTCCAAAGTGATTGACTTGAGTTTCTCATCGATGCCGAGTTCCTCAGAGTGTAGGTGGCCGTGCCAAGAAATGGGCAGAACTTCGACACGACCCACCAGCCCCATGTCTGTGGAGTTTTTGTAGTGCGAAGAAACCAGTTGCTGGGCAATTACACGGAAATCGTCAACTTCAAGGGAATAAAGTTAAAAAAAATTATTTATTAATCATTTACCGTGCAATATCGAGCATTTCTACATACCAACTTCCTCTACTGGTCGCATTTTCAAATCGCAAGCAGATCCTATGCCGTGAACCATAAACAGCAAGTGATCCACACGCTGTGATTCACCCTGTTCAATGGTGAAGTCATCCAGGTCCCTCTTGACCACCCGTGGCCGCATGGAGCCTTGCGTACTGCCGCCCCAGGCACTCTCCGTATTCTGTTGCGGCAGGAAGTGCACGATGACGGTGGGTCCGTGAAAGACTACTTGCTCGCCGCCCTCTAGCAGGATTTTCTGGTGCCATTCGCCCGTCTCTGCTGATCGCTTGTACTCCGATTCCAGGACGGCGGCCGTGTCCTCTGAGTAGGGCACATATTTTGAGTCCACGCCCTTGTAGAACCACGAGCAACGACGCACTTCGATGGCCTTGCCCTCCCAGTAAACGGGTGTCTTGGTGCGTTCCTTAATGTTCACGTCGTAGCGGCCACCCTCGACGGGTACTATTAATCCGGTGACGTCTGGAAGGGAATTAGTTTTTAAGTTTTTGTTTTTAATCTTTATAAAGGTAAACTTACCCTGATTAAGGCTAGTTTCCAGCAGAGCCGAATCATAGTGGCTGAAGGGAGTCCAGATGGACTTGGTGTCCACGCTCCGTTTGTAGAACCAATGGGCAACCACTGGAGAGTAAGTCTGTCAAGGATTATAATAAATAATTATTTATTTAATTAAAATTACTAAAATTACTATTACTTACTATTGTCACCGGTGCATTGGCCACCTGGACCTTGTCGCTGCTGCTATTGTTGGCATTGGCCATTCTAATCTCTCTGAGAATCTCCTCGGGCAACTCTCCCAGATGCTGTTGAATTAAATCCTCGCCTGATTGCTGGCGATCCGGAGAAGTGTTCGCAACTGGTGCGAGTGTAGAGAATTCGGAACAGGCAGACGATGGCGGCTCCACAAGATTAGAGACGGGTGTCTGTGATCGCTCTGTCAGCTGCTTTACAGCCAATCCGCTGTGGACAATGTCGTATTTAAGTTCCCCTGGTGCGGCGGGTTGATCCTGCAGCGGTGGATTGTTGAAGAAGTTCTGAATTAGCTGATCCTCGTTGGCCTGCTGGCTGCTCTGCAACTGTGCCTGTGGCACCTGATCGAAGAAGTTGACCGGATCGCAGTGAGCTGTCGAAACTGCAGGGACTGCAGAGGGCTCGGGGGCACAGGAGCCACCAAAAAAGCCGGCGAAAGAATTGACACTTGAATTTGGATATGAATTTTCGGTTGAACTTGGAAGTGTTTGTTGTGCCGCTTGCTGGGATGAGTTTAGTAGCTGATCGAATCCGAGTGGAGCCGGTGCAATTGCCTGGTGGTGATCTACAGGCGGCTCTTGGGCCAAGGCTGGCGGTGCAATAAATCCCTGTTGAACGGGCAATTCCGGAAAAACGTTGCTGGGAGCCGGAGTTCCAAAGAAATTAAAGTCTGCAGACGCACCAGTAACGCCTGCTGCTGGTGTAAAGAAATTGTGCAACGGCGAGGGAGCCAACGGTGGATGGGCTAGTGCTTCGACCTCAGTTGACGGCGCCACAAATCCTATTGGAGGTGGCACAAAATCCTGTCCAGTCTCCTGAATCTGCGGTGTGGTTATAGTTTGCGCAAATGGGCTGAAAACGGTTTGGGTTTCGGAACTGCTGTGGAATAGATTCGGTGTAGCGGCGGCTTCTGGAGATCCTAAGAAGGCTCTTGCCGCAGGAGCATCCACTGCCTCAGCTGACGAAGCACTGGAAGCTGGTGCAACCGGTGTGAATATAGTTACAGGAGGAGCAGCTGAAGTTGCAGGATCCGGGATGAATGTTGGATAAGTTGAAACTGCTGGATGCGGAGCGAAGAGGGCACTGGAAATGGTGGACTCAGTGGCTGCTGCTGCTGGAGGCGGAGCAAAGAGAGCACTAGATGTGGTGGATTCAGTGATTGCTGCGGCTGCTGGTGGATACAAAGGCACAGCCTGGCTTTGATCCGCTGCTGGTGGCACGGGAACGAAAAGGGGAGTCTCTTCAGCGACTTCCACGGGCGCCGATGGTTCCTGATCTTGTTCTACAACAGGTTCAATTACTTCAGGAGCAGACAATGGAACCTCCTGGGTGGCAAACAATGAGTTGTTGGGTATAGAAGTTTCCTCTGATGCCGGAGCAGCAAACAAGGGAACACTTTCGGTATTAGTTGCAAAGAAGGATCCTTTTTCTGCTTGATTCTCCGACAGTTTAGGTTCTTCTTCTACAGATGCTTTCTCCTGGGCAAGGGGAATTCCCGGTGTAGTTGGAGGCGGTGGTGCAAAGAAGGCAATGCCTTGGCTTGATTCCAGAGGAGGATTACTGGAAATTGGTACAGTTCCCACTTCTTGGGGATTAAAGAATGGAATTCCCGTTGATGCAGGTGTAAAGAATGGAATTCCTGGATTATTTATAAGTTCTTGAACCTGCGAATTCTTCTGGATCAATGCAGTTGGTACTTCTTCTTTAGTTTCTGTTGGAATAAAGAAGGGAATAGCCGCAGATGTTGGTGGTGCCGCAAAAAGTGGGACACTTGCAGTTCCAGCTGCCGGTGGAGGATTAGCTATGGATGCTGCTGCTGGAGGTGGTGCTGCTGCTGTTGGAGGTGGAGCTGCTACTGTTGGATGTGGTGCTGCTACTGTAGGTGGAGTTGCTGCTACTGCAGGTGGAGCTGCTACTGCCGGTGGAGCTGCTGCTGTTGAAGGTGGAGCAGCACTGGTCACGAAATGTGAAGGCGGAGCCGGCTGGGGAGTAATCTGTTCCACACTCGGTACAAAAAGTGGAACCTCCTGCTGTCCCAACGGATTAAAAACGGCCGGAGAAGCACCAGCTGCTGCAAATGGGTTAAAGATGGCAGCCGGAGCTGATGTTGGCGCCAAGGGAGCGGCGTAACCAGATGAGGCAGCGGTTTCCTGGGCCGTCAATGGGCTCTTGTATAGACGAGTTCCCTTTTGAAGGCGATACGATGCCTGGCCAGCGGCTGGTGGAGGTACAGCTGCCACGGGAGGTGCACCTGGTGAAGGATTCGGATTGGAAGGCAAGAATCCAGTGGCTGGTGGAGGGGTGGCTGTTGGTGGAACAGTTCCAGGTGTGAAGAATCCTCCTACTGCTGCCGATGTGGGTGGAAGATTTGGTGCTGTTGTGGCGGCTACCGGTAAAGTGGGAGCAGATTGTGCTGTGACTGTTACTGCTCCTGGGTTAAAGAAGCCCGTTGCTGATGCTGCTGGTGCTGACGGATTCAGCAAGGGCACAGGCGCAGCAGGAACGCCAGCGGCAGGTTGCTCTCCTGGGGGATTAAAGAAGCCTCCAACCGCTGGGGAAGGAGCTGCCGGGTTAAATATGGCCTGAGGAGGTGCTGATGCTGCTCCTGGTGGCGCAAAGAAACCTCCTGGTTGTGTCGGAGCCGGTGCTGCTGCCTCGACTGGTGCCTGAGGCACAAAATAGTTGCCGCCTTGAGGTGCTGCCGGAGTTGGACCCCCAAAGTAGTTTGTCGCTGGAGGGGCTGAATCTGGACCCGTTGAAATGTCGAAGTATCCTGCTGTTGATGGCGGCGGATTGGTGGAATAGCTGCTCACTGGTTCGCTGCTTCTTCCAGTGGCGGATTGCACTAGCCCCGAGATATTTTGCAGCACGCCCGTCGGCACAAGATTGGTCAGCGAGAAGAGCCCTCCGCCGGATTTGCGCTCCCCTACGGGCTGCTGAGCGGGAGGTGCAGGCTGAGCTGATATGTCAAAAGGAGCAGCAAAGCTTGGTGCTGCTGTCGGCGTCGGCTGTGGTGGATACGGGGGTGTCTGAAAGGGTAGAGTTGCAGCCGCTTGTGGTTGCTGCTGCTGTCCAGGCTGACCGGATGGATCCGAGAAACCGGGAATCGGAGCGTAGAGCTTCTTCTTGGCTGTGAATCGATAGGTATTGGCGTTTCCCGCTGCAGGCGGCGGTGCGGAGACTGCTCCTGTGTTCGGTGTTGGGATCTCAGTGGGAGCGTAGAATTTAGGCGGTTCGGGAGCAGTGACAACTTCATTCGCCGCTGGTGGTGGAGCGGCATAAAAGGGTGCAGGCACCGGGGCTACTGGAGCGTAGTTGGCCTGCTGAATGTATGTGGGCTGGATATCCAGTCGCGGCTCCTCCGATTGCTCCCTGCTGCCGGCGGCGTAGATGCGCTTCGAGAACGAAGAAAACACGTTCGAGGCCACCGAGGGCAAGGCGGTGAAGGAAGAAGCCGCCTGGCTAAGCAGCGAATCGTTGCCCGGCGGTGGTTCGAGCAAAGGATTGGCGTTGGGATCACTTACTCCGTGATAGGGGCTCGATCCTGCCGCTCCGGTCGAGTCCTCACTGCTGGTGTTCAAGTTAATCTCGTCGAGAGCTTCGGTGTCGTCAATGCTCGATGGCTGACCCACAGTCACTAAGGTTTTGGGTTCTAAAAATAAATGGAAATGGAAATAAATTAGTGGTTTTTATTTTTTAAATATTTACAATTTATAGTAATAATTGAAAGATAATATTTTTTAAATAGATTTTAAAATTGCAACATTTTTAAGGGCATCCCTGTTAATTTTCCGGATGCAGCTTTAATTTAAACTGACTCGGAAGTGCCTGAATGGGTGTGGCTTGCTCCTCCCTTTGATTCTTATTCTCCGCTCAAATAAAAAACCGAAGCTCAAATAAAAAAAAAAACAACTAAAGTTATGGGGGGATAATGAATGCAAATTGAAATCGACCAGCGGACAAACACAATTAACAACGGAACCGCTTGGAACTGGTTTACGGACTTGGATCTGGACGCGGAGGCGGAATTGGAATAGGTATTGGAGGTGGAGAGGTGGGGGCTCGGACTAGGCCAGACGAGATTAGTACCTTTAGTCTTGGGACCTTCAACTATTTAAAAATTAAAATATTTAATATTAAAATTAAAGTCCAATGGACGTAGATTATTTTCCACCTTCAATTCGACTTGATATTGTTTTTATGGTTCAACAATTTGATTAACCCATAATTAAGTGCAAAACAAACGGGTCAGCTAACATTTTAGAGCGGGTTTTCTTCCCCCCTCCCGCCTGGCTGTGAATTAAAGTAAAGTGAGGGCGTCATAAAAAGCCAAATCTTGACATTAGGCTTTCAGTTGAAGAGACAAATGTCATGGCATTTCGGAGGAGAAGATGACAACGACTGCTCTCTGGAGTTTGCCGATGAATGTGGAATGGAAAGCATGGCAAACGTGCCATTTGTCCAGCAAATACGTCAAAGAATTCACCTCGATCTTGAAACGTGATTGGTTCTTAAGTATTTTCTTGTTCTTTTATTTATTTATTTTTTTTGCCGGCCAAAAGGTTTTCACACCTTGTAACCGCGACTATTTTAAGAACCGCATTTTTCACATATTTAAGCGCAAGTTTCGAATTGTTCACCACCACCGCCAGCTGCATAACCAGATTCCGAACCGCAATTTAGGAATACAAATGCGGACTTCAACTATATAGAACCTAGACACGAGATGTGATACTACATGCAGATCCCAAGAGCAGGTTCCAAGTCCGGGCAGATGCGTCCGGAATAATTACGGCCATTTGAATACCAAAGTTCCTTTCTTGCCATTTTGTTGTGTGTGCAATCGGGTCTATTAATCACCTGTATGAGTTTTGCAATTAAGGCATTATAAGCCATAAATATGATAATTGCAAAGAATAATTGATATTCAAGGGAAATGCAATGAAAGTTTAATTAATTAACATAATAAATTGCTGCATTATTATTTTACTATAAAGTATACAATAAGGAGAACTTTTGAATGAACATTGAGTCACTCTAATGGGTTTTCTTAGACTTTCCCTTTTAGGCTTATCGGTAAGCCATTTAACAAAGCGGACCAAATATTATCTTAACCTTGGTGGATAAAACCATTAATTAGTCATTGTTTGGGGAAGAACAGTTGAAAACTATTTTCAAAACAAGGAAAACAGATGTTTCCAGTAATATATTTAATCATTTATTTAATTGAAATTTGCTTATAATATATTTAAGCATTAACTTAATTAAAGTTTCATTTTAAAACTGACAAGGAAATCAACAGATTTTTAATATTTATACCTCAAAATCGTCTTAAAAAATCCCAAGTTTTTATACTTGAAATCTCGCATTGCCTAACTATTTTTGCTTAACTTTTTTATTTTTTGCCACTTTCAAGCACTTGACATTGCCAACTGTGTGTGTGTTAGCATTTATTTTGTCACTTTTAGGATCGTCATTTGTAACGACTAAGCAAAGATTAGCTATGGCAACTGCTTGAGGTGAGGCGAGGCATGGGGCTTGGGGGCTTGGAAAACGCTGAATAGCGACGACAACGAAAAAATTTCCAGTTTTTCGGCTTGAGTTTAAGTTTGAGTTTTTTAAGGGGGGGGACTTTTCGCTTTGTTTTCATTATTATTATTTACAAATGCCCGCATTGACAATGACGCATTACGACAAATGTGTTAAAATAAATATAGAGATGATCGACGAGCCGCAAAATGTGGTTAAAAGTAGAACAGCATAATTCATTCACATAAAACAAAGCAAAAGCCACATAAAAGGTGGAAAGAATTTTTCGGCTTTAATTTGGGCATGACATCATAAACAGATCGCGGGCACTCGATCTCTGCCCGATCCGAGAAGTCTTCACCAACTCCAACTCTCGGCTCGTCGCTCCATGTCCCAAGTGCCTGCACATAATGGCACTCAAATAAAACAATTAAGGCCCACATAAGCACGTCAAGCACGATGAAATCATTTGCAGGATACACAAGCCGATCGCAAACAATGCCTCTATAAAGCGATGCCCCAAAATCAGACGAAAAAAAAACCGATTGCCATCAATTTTGGAATTTAAACGCTGGCCGAAAAGGCTCGTGCAGGTCGCATGCCAAAAACCCGGTCTAAAAAACAGACCAAACAATAAAAATAAAAAACAAGAAAGGAAGCTATCTTCGATTCGCCGAAGTTTATATAACCTTGCAGATTTACAATTTAAACTTAAAGTCATCATTAACTATTAAAAAAAAATAAAAAATAGTTACATTTATAATAAAAAAATAAAAAATAACGATATTGAAAAATTGACTTTGTGGGGTTTCGAACCCGCGACATCTCGATCGATTTTATAGATATTTTTTAGTGATAATTTATTGGTCAAATTAAAATATAAACCCCCATAACTAAGCCAAAAAAACTTTAATTTGAATTATGAAAGCATTTCTTTCCTAGTTTTCAGCAGGCTTTTTTAATTTATATTTTTAATCGATTTTTGAAAAAAATTATGTTGTATGATTTTTCAAATTCAAAAGATAACTAAAAAAAATTCTATTAATTTTAATTAAGAATTATACAAGTTTTATGGGTTCGAAAATGTTTTAAACTTCTGACTAAAGATAATATACCCTGCAAGGGTATAAAAAATACAGAAGACGGCAAAAATGTTTGGCATTGAACCCTCGGGCGAAACAAAACAGAAAAAGAGACCAAAATGAAATCAAAATAAATCTCAATAAATGCGTGCTTTTTGGAAAGATGATGATGATGATGCTGAAGAAGCTGCTCGAGGCGACGGCCTGTCTGCCTGTGCCAGAGGCTACACAATATAAATATAGTGGCCACGAAAGGCAATACTCTCTCTGTGTTTGCCAAAGACAAAGACATTTATATTTATATTAAAAGATTTATACCTTCCACAATAAAAGAATTTATTGCATATACACTATAATATTTATTAAAAATTACTGGTTAGAACATTGCGAATTTATCTTCAATTTTTTTAAAAATGTTCAAAGCGTTTCGTCCAATTTGTGTAAGATTAGCTAGTACATTTGTGAAGCCATTGCGTTTTGTGTCATCTTTGCTAACCATTCCCAGAAAATCCATGAAATCAACCACAAAGAGCCTTTTTTCTGTCTGAGAAGTTGGTCCTTTGGCCATTTTATGGGTCTCTTGTAAATGTGTCACCATTTCGTCGCTTTCATCCCGACTGAATGCACGAATAATGGCGTTTTGCAGATTTCTTTTAATATTTTTAAAAACATTTTCCACAAAATCGTTGCCATCAATGGGTTCAATAATATTGGAATCATATCTCGGATTTACGGGTACGCCACTGATGATTTCCTAAAGTTTTACAATACTTGAATACTATGAATATTAACAAACTTTTATGGAGTTCTTACCAGCAGCGTTAGTGAAATAATTACAAGACAGTAACGCATGTTTCGAGGCCTTTTAAGTAACTGATAGTCCTTAAAGGAGCTATTTTCTTTTTTATAGCTGAAGAAACTCTACACTTAAGGTCTCCAAGATCAAAAACTACCTGCAACACACGATTTAATCCTGTTTCCAAACAGGCATCTATGCCTTACCCATGTCATTATACCCAGCAAAAGACAGAGCATAGTTTCAGGACAGTCGAAACAAAAGACTTAGGCAACAAACTCAGGTAGCCAGTTCTGGCGAAAAAAAGGAGGTGACGCAGGGAGACTCGCATATTTTCGAAGGTATTTCGTCGGGTAAAACCCTTCGGTGTATGCTAATTATGTCAACCACCCACTGCCACACCCATTGACCCGTCCCGCCCCGTCTGTGACGCATCTGCTGCGGCAATCTCGCTTCCTCCGGGCAATTCCGACTGCGGATTCCTATGACTCTATCTTATCGATACAAGGTGCGGCTTTTTATCTACATCCATTTGCAACCAATTGTTCAATATTTAAACAATATTTATGGGCCACAAAAAGGCACACAACTCCGACCGCAGCGCGACGCGGGTGACAGACAGTACAAAAAGGTCAGTAATTAGTGGAGTTGTTTTAGTTGATCGACAGTCGCGGCAGGGCTCAAAGCTGCCCCCAAACTTACGAACAGTGCCAGTAAAACGAACCCCCAAAGGACTAAGGATAACAGTAAACCTCTAAAGTGACAGCAGTTTTGAAAATAAAAACTCAAAAGAAAACTAAAGGCTGACACCGCCTCGCACCAGTTCGTTCTTCAGGCTCGTTTGGCTGTCAGCGCTAAAACAAGTTGGTAATTTTTGATTAACACCCCCTGGGCTATGCGTACGCGTTTATATATTCATCATAAAATTAAACCAGCCTCGGCAAGGCACAAACAAATAAAATCACTAGCAGAGCAGAGCAGAGCCGATGGATGGAACGATAATCAACAAAAATCGACACAAAACGATTGCCAAATATTTAATTTGTTTTATTGAAAAGGTTTTTCTTTTGCCCGAAAAGTTGTTAATTGAAAAAATAACCCCAAAACAAGTAAAAAAATAAAAATAAAACAAAAATAAAACAAGCTTCGGCAAAAGAAGGCGACCAACGAAATTGATTGCATAATTATTAACAAAAGCATAATAAAAGCGAAGCAAAAAATAAATACAAAAATTCGTAAAGTGAAAACTGCGTGAGCTGCATAAATTCTCAATGCAATAAATTTGTTTTCAAAAATCCAATCCTTGGATTGGCCTTTCGACCAAAATGTATCCTCTAGACGGCTTTTGTTAAATAAAAAATAGATTTAACTTGAAATTTCATTTAAAAGCATTAAATAAAGCTTGTAATTTTTAAAATAACTTTTAGGAAAATTTGTTTAAATAATTTTCAAAGTCAAAACCGTAAAGGTTCACTTTTATCTACATTTATTTTTAAGAAGAAGCTTCCTAAAGCTCTTTTTTTAGTTTTTAACTAATTTTAAGAGTCTTAGCTCTGCTTCCTAGAAAACTCTATTGATTTATCACATATGAAAGAGGTGTTATATCATAAAATACAGACTTTCAAAGGTAAAACCCTTACCAGATGAGAACTTTGGACAGGTGCTCATGTCACAGCAGTGAAACCACAAAAATAAATACTTAATAGCTAAACGTAGTGCAATAATTCAAAGTCGAATACAGAGTGGTTCAATGGTTTCTGCCAAGCATCTTAGCATTAGGAAGTTTTCGACAAACGCACGTAGGTCAAGATGGGCACGATTTTAAGCGGGGGAAATACGTCAAGTTAAGCTAAACACGCTCCACAGTTTGTCATAAAAGTTAAACAAAAGAAACACCGAAAAACGATTGTAAAACACCTTCGAACAAGCTGAAAGACTCTGAGACTGACAAGAACACGTTAAAAAATGTGTCAATTAGAAATATATATATTTTTTAAAGAATTCTGTACCCACTTTACTAATTTCTAAGGAATTTGTAAGCCTCAGGTAGGGGAAAGCAACCCTTTATTACTCACAGAAAAAGGGAATGAATCCTCAACACATTTCCGCATACAAAACTTAAATATAAAAGCGACTATATATGTACGCGGCTATATTTATTATGATTTTATTGATGCTATCAGCGGCTGGCAGTCGGAGTTGTCATATTAAATTCATTTCACGCTCCATTTTAATGCGCCGGCCAGTCGGGTAGTCGAACTTCCTACACAAGTTCACAGCCGCTCGGTTTTGCATTAATTTTGACAATTCCCAAACTGATTAAATATTCCGCATGCATGCCGCCGATGCGGTTAATTTTTTGCCATAACAATTCCCTTAGCAAAAAGGTCAGTAAGTTAAGAATTTTGTCTGCCGCAAAAATTTGCACAAACTTAATAACTTTGAACTTGAAATGGGATGCGGGGAAAAAAGTGTATTAACCTGAAGAAAAATAAAAATAAAAAAAGAAAAAAAAGCACTGTGCTGATATTATAAGGGAAGGAGTTAGCGAGGCCTCTTGATAACTTCAGGATGAGCATGACGAGTGTCCTATCAAAGTTCTGCACAAAATATACAAAAGCAGCACAAGAAGGGATGGAAAATGACATTTTCAGATGAACTATGTATATATCCGCATTTTTGAACATACACAGGAGTATATTGAATTCAAGAATAAAAGATATCAGTGTGTCTAAAATATATAAATAATTTAAAATAATTATTAAAACCAATTTTGATAATTTTTGCACACAAAAAGATGAAGATGTATAAATGTTAACATTTCTTATTAAAATTATTTTATTTAATATATAAAACTCATTATATTTCTTTATTCTTGATAAATGATATTAACCTCAGTGATAATATTGTCTATATTTTATATTTATTTTTATAAATAATTCTTACTTTATTCTTCATAAATGATATTAATCTCAGTGATAATATTATCTATATTTTATATTTATTTTTATAAATAATTGTTTCTTTATTCTTGATAAATGATATTAACCTCAGTGATAATATTATCTATATTTTATAGATATTTTTATAAATAATTGTTTCTTTATTCTTGATAAATGATATTAATCTCAGTGATAATATTTTCTATATTTTATATTTATTTTTATAGCTAATTGTTTCTTTATTCTTGATAAATGATATTAATCTCAGTGATAATATTATCTATATTTTATATTTATTTTTATAAATAATTGTTTCTTTATTCTTGATAAATGATATTAATCTCAGTGATATTATTATCTATATTTTATAGATATTTTTATAAATAATTGTTTCTTTATTCTTGATAAATGATATTAATCTCAGTGATAATATTTTCTATATTTTATATTTATTTTTATAGCTAATTGTTTCTTTATTCTTGATAAATGATATTAATCTCAGTGATATTATTATCTATATTTTATATTTATTTTTATAAATAATTGTTTCTTTATTCTTGATAAATGATATTAATCTTAGTGATAATATTATCTATATTTTATATATATTTTTATAAATAATTGTTTCTTTATTCTTGATAAATGATATTAATCTCAGTGATAATATTTTCTATATTTTATATTTATTTTTATAGCTAATTGTTTCTTTATTCTTGATAAATGATATTAATCTCAGTGATAATATTATCTATATTTTATATTTATTTTTATAAATAATTGTTTCTTTATTCTTGATAAATGATATTAATCTTAGTGATAATATTATCTATATTTTATAGATATTTTTATAAATAATTGTTTCTTTATTCTTGATAAATGATATTAATCTCAGTGATAATATTTTCTATATTTTATATTTATTTTTATAGCTAATTGTTTCTTTATTCTTGATAAATGATATTAATCTCAGTGATAATATTATCTATATTTTATATTTATTTTTATAAATAATTGTTTCTTTATTCTTGATAAATGATATTAACCTCAGTGATAATATTATCTATATTTTATAGATATTTTTATAAATAATTGTTTCTTTATTCTTGATAAATGATATTAATCTCAGTGATAATATTTTCTATATTTTATATTTATTTTTATAGCTAATTGTTTCTTTATTCTTGATAAATGATATTAATCTCAGTGATAATATTATCTATATTTTATATTTATTTTTATAAATAATTGTTTCTTTATTCTTGATAAATGATATTAA
>VNJN01000615.1:0-55097 GCA_008042485.1 Drosophila mayri | reverse complement strand
TGTCACCAGAAGATGAACGTATCTAATTTATCCAAAAAATCTGCAATAAAAATGTGTTCACATTCATGCACCATGCATTGTAGCATATTTTTTAGATGACTTATTTTGCTTTTAATAAATCAACAAGCTTGGCATTTTCCGGCCTTCTCTGGTTTTTAATTTCACAAGAACCTACCGATTACGGCTCTATTTTGACATGGAACCTTTAAAGTTCTTGTTTGATTTGTGTGGATATTTTTATTATTTGTAAAACGAATATACATAGTCCAGAGCTAGGTTTTTTTAAATTTTATTAGTTTTTTTTACGTTTTTTTGTTCTAAAAAAAATTTAGAAAAATCCGAAAATAAGGCAAATCCAGCAAATCGAAATGGTAATAAAAAATGTACAAATAAATTGTATAAAATTATTTTTACTATTATTAAATTATCATGCGATAAAAAAGAAAACAAATATTACTATTTCTTAACTTATCAAATTAAACAAAATATATTGGCAAAATATTTCAATGTTGAATTTTTGTTTAACTTAAATAAGGAGTGTATGTTATTTTAACAGCCCAAAATTTCTAAATATTTATTTCATAATGCGTTTTCCAGCCAGAATTCTTGTGTTCACAATCGCATTAATATTAATATATACACACCTTATGGGGTTACTTACGCCTTCCTATTAATATACTTAAAAGCTGCCCCATATATGTATGTATGTATGTAATTGTATTCCAACCAGAGAACGTAACCATTACAAGTTTTCTTTTAAAAATCACATGATAATGATTACAGATCGATTTATATTTTTTTTATCATTCTTAATGATTAAAATTGAGCAATATTATATTAATCTATAAGAATTATTATTTTTGATCAAAAAGTCAATAAGTCATCTAAAAAATATGCTACAATGCATGGTGCATGAATGTGAACACATTTTTATTGCAGATTTTTTGGATAAATTAGATACGTTCATCTTCTGGTGACAACAATTTTTATAAACAATATAGCCAAGACTAATTACAAAGTTAGCTTTTTCAGATTTTTTCCAAATTTGATATTTGGCCATTTAATATTATCTTAAGAATTTTGGTTTTATTATTATTGTTATTATTTTGTGTGCTTTATTTCCTAAAAATATATAAATTGCATTAAAGCTAATGTTACAAATGTTATTTTTACAGAGTTATGGGTTATGCTTTTCAACTGAAATATATAATAATATTTATTCGTTTGATTTATTTATAACATATATTTATTTCAAGGAAAAATTGTATTGAAAAACCTTGATCTGACACTTATTAACTAATTTAACTACTTTTACTGACTAAGAGAGTTTATTGTGAAATATATTGTTGTACCGTTTGGACTCCAGACATTTGATGCACGTAGTTTGTGCTTGTGTAATATGGTAGATTAAGTAATAGTTTTAGAAGTTTATTTTGGCAAGTTTGTAATTTTTTAATATGTGTCTGTGCATATTTTCCCATTTTGGTTTTAGTTTAATGCAAATCGGACATCTATATCCCATAGGAACAATCAGGGAAATAAAAGAAAAAATCACAAGTCCGCTGTTTCTCAACCTCAAATTTGAGATTTGGCAACTTATTATTATTCCAGAATTTCGTATACATATTGTAATGGTATATGGGTCCATCGTAAGCTGACCCTCAATTCTGCAAGAATGTATCAATTTTTGTGAGTGCACAGCCATATTGTTTACACTCGAGGAGAACATCGTCACTACGTGGCCGGCACCATCTACAACGAAACGTCCACGCTAATGAACATTTGACTTACAACGCTTGGTGTAGAAGCCTTACCGTGGGCAGTTTCTTAACCCATTTTCTGTTTACATCAATACACTACCTTCAGACCATCAATTAGAACTGGAGTATAATTGACCTACTTCTTTTAATATTGGCCATGCTTCAAAGATTGGTATTTGGCTTAGCAAAGAACTCAATTTGCAGACCAGCTAGTCCGCATTCCACATATTCAATCGCACAGTCCGTCTCTTTACATCTGTATCGAAACACATTGACGAAATAAGTTTGGGGTACACAAACTAACGACTATTAAAAAAAATTGTCTTCAGAATTGTCAGTAAACAGTCCTCTCTCTACACTTCCCCACGTTTGCTGCAGTATTTTTCATTACCCTAAAACAAAAACGTTAATATTTTACTACCTGTAGACAAGTTGACAATGGTCAGCAACCAAAGGTGGCAGTTACACTGTTCAGGCAAATCGAGAATTAGCTCCACGGGTGAGCAAGAGAAGCCTGATAAGATTCACAATGTGGGCCCAGTGCTTTTGGGTATGTGATCTATAACCTTCTCTCACCTAATCTGGTTGTAGTTATATTTAAGTAAGTTACATATAAATAAACAAGAAAGGAAGCTAACTTCGGTCACCGAAGTTTATATACCCTTGCAGAATTAAATAAAAAATTTAAACCAAAATTTTGGAATAATAGTTAGTTGCCAAATCCCAAATTTGATGAAAATAAGTTGAGAAACAGCGCATATATGATTTTTTCCATTATTTCCCTAATAGTTCCTATGGCGGCTATAGGATATAGTATACCAATTTTCATGAAATTAAAACCAAAATTCTAAAATAATATAATGGTCAAATATCAAGTTTGGGTAAAATATCTTGAAAACTGACATAGTTATAATTTTTTTTCGAAAAATTTTCCGATCGTTCCAAGGGCAGCTATATGATATAGTCGTCCGATCCTGCCCGTTCCGACATATGTAGGAGTGAGAGTATATAGAAGACTAACTGCAAAATTTCATTCAGATAGATTTAAAACTGAGGGACTAGTTCTGACGGACATGGCTAGATCGACTCGGCTGTTGATCCTGATCAAGAATATATCTACTTTATAGGGTCGGAGATGTCTCCTTCACTGTGTTGCAGACTTCTGACTGAAATTATAATACCCTGCAAGGGCATAATAAATAATACATAGTGATTTTAGGGGAGTACAAAGGCTTCTGTTTATACTTTATCCTCTGTTCTATACTCTTCACACTTTAATTAATTTATTTTTTATTTAAATAATCATATTTTTTACATAATATACATATACACACAAGTAATTGCTGAAAATAATTTTGGATGAGTTGGATCAAAACTGCGGAACAATGCTAGTACAGCTTCAACCTTTTTCAGCCATTTTCGCCACTTGTCCGATCGAGCAATGCTGGCTTTGGATACCTGTAAAACTGGCTGAGGAATGCTGCATTTTTTCATTTCATAAACTGTGGAATTTCCATAGGCCAGTGTGCTACTGCCGACTGTGCAGTTTTTAAATCATGAAAAAAAAAACAAAAAACGTATTACATTTTTGTATTCCTGTCCTATTTATTTGTAATTCGATTTTTTAAAAGAAACTTCTGATATACCAGAAACAGTCCCCATTAAAAATGTATGTCACAGAACATTCGTCAAGCTGGGCCCAGTCCACGAAAACAAAGTCGTCACGCACTTGATTGCCATTCGCAGCCATAGGGTTTCTGAATGCACCGGCGGCTTATTCGATGGCGACTACTTATTATATTATTATTATTTTAGTCTACGGACGTGTGGCATCGTTTCTCGACGGCGACAGCCATAGCTATGCCTATGCATAGGCAGCACTCCCTTTGGGCTAGATTACGTATGGGTGCCTATGCATGTTGTAGAGCTGGATTCGTTAAGGCACTCCCAATTATTTATTGTAAATATTTATTGTGCATATTCAATTACATACAATTTTTGTATGAAATATGGGAAGCTTCCCGGGATACCGGCTAAGACACAAGTTCAATCAGGACGGAAAATACATATGTATGCTCTTAGAGGGAACCATCTCCCAGGCGAAGCCATCTATAATATTTGGGATCGCCTCCCAATTTGACATTGTAGTCTTATCAAACTATTATACAGTATGTATTATATTGAATAAAATATGGTATCGGTAGATACATGGTTTCTAGCGAGCGTATATACTTTTAGTATAAACCTAATAAGGCACACATATTCATTTATGTAAAATTGGTTTCAATGTGGGTAACATCCCCCAGTTCTCCGCAACTTCGTTCTGCAGTGGTCTTCTCAATCTGTCTGCCAACTCGTTTAATCAAGGTGCTTTCAGCTAGGCTCCCATCACTGTTTTCGAACGCACCCCTTTCTAATTTGACCAGCATCGCTAAACATTGCGTAAATCTATATATATATTTGTAAAGTACGTAGATCTACCCAGCAGCACTTTAGACCACTCTTATCTTCGCGGCTTTCCAAAGCTGCTTGCAGGCCCCAGTGGACCATAGATGGCATGTGGATGCGTAGGGTGAGCGTGACTATGCTGCACCGGTCCCGGCCCGCCCCCCGAAATTGGTGACCCGCCATTAGACATGGTTGCTTGCTTTCTTTGCAAAGTGTTCATGCCCATGGGCCGTTCGCCGTCATTAAGGTCCAGACCAGCAACCAACTGAGCAATCTCACGTTCCTTTTTCATGTCCGGCGGGTTAAACTGCAAGCTAGCCAAGGATCCGTGACTGCGGCTGCGATGCTCCTGACGAATGGAATAGCTAAAAGCTCGCTCGTTAAGATGTCCCTTGCGCTGTAAATATAAAAGACGTTTATTAGCACAAACACTCAATCGACACTACTAATTTAAACACGCGCATTTAAAATTAAATAGTATATAATTGATAATATTAAAAGAAGAGAGAGAAACACAGGCAGTATTTCTTCTCAAATCATTCTACAAAAAAATCAAAGGCAAATAAGTTGTTCATTTAGCTAAGTGCTCTCACCTTGTAGATTCCCGTGCCGCCTGGTGAAGGCGACTCTGCGCCAGAGTTTCCGGAGTCATCCAGGCCATTACCCATCGACGCCGCCAGTTTGCGGCTGGAATTTCCTAACGGACGTGTCTCTCCGATCAGAGACTGGGCCAACTGCTGCGGCGACACCATAGCCTGCTGTTGGTGGTAGGCATAGATGGGTGGAACAATAGGCATGCCCACGGGCACACCACCGCCGGATCCGCCATGTTTTTTCTCCTTTTTCTTCTTGCTTGAAGAGCGCGAAGGCTGCAGGGTAGCGTACTGCTGTGGCATCAGCATAGGTATCTGCAAGGGTTGCATGCCGCACAACTGCGGGTGGGGGTGTGCCGCGGTGTGCATCATTTGAAGCTGGTGCTGGTACTGCGGTTGATGGTGGGAGTGGGCATGCAGGTTTGGAGGCGGATGATGGGCCATGTGACTGGGTGGAGGTCCCGTCGGTCCTGGCGGGAAGCCGCGATGGCTGATCGTGTGGTAGCGGGCCGCGTGCGGGCCGTGAGCAGGGATAGGTCCGTAGATCATACTGCCAGGTCCTGCTGGCCCCTGCATTCCTGAGCGATGCAGGGCTGCTGGGTGCATTGGCTTCGGCCTGATGAGCGTGCCGGATAGGCTCTGGCTGCTGCTTGATTTGGCCGACTTCTTATCCCGCTTTGGCTTGCGCTCCTCCTTGACGGGGGGTGGAGGCACGTCGATCGGTGTGCTAATCTGGCGGGCCCTTAAAGGCCGCCCGAGGGTGGAAGTGTTGCCGGAATACAGTTCATAAGGACTCTCTACGGCCCCGATGCTGTCCAGCTGGTCCTGCGATCCGTTCCACACCTTGTGGTTTTCGTCTCCATTGTATGACGCATCTCCGTCGTCGACAGTCACGTTGAGGTCAGCACTGCTTCCATAAACTTAAAAAGACAGGGGACGTGTTAGGTTTTTCTAGGGTATAATTTACAAATTAATATAATTTATATAAATTTATAAATATATGTATATGTATATTAATTCTTGTACAGTCCTGGAGCTTGCTGAATGTTAGTAATATAACGCTTATATCTCGATATCTCGCTTTTTTCGAGTTTAATGCACAAAAAAATAATACAAATCGAATACTTTCTCAAATTATACAGTCCGCGATTTTTTAAATAAGGATACCTTCGTGTAATTAAAGTACATTTTGATTGCTTCCATTTCAAATTTTCGAAGTTGTCATGCTTTTGTCATCTTATCCTAAATTGTTTTGTCAAAAATTTGCAACTTTGCGATTTTAAGAAAAGTGTGCAGACAGATTTGTGGATTTGTAGGCTTCTCAACAGTTGTCCATTTGCACTTAGTGCCACCTTTCTCCTAGTTTGCAAAAAAAAACCTTAATAACTTCTTGAGGTTAATTGCCAATTAAAAATCATGAATTCATTAATACTCTTGAAGACCAAAAAATACCCAATTAAATCAATGGAATATTGTCAGCCAAACTAGTTATAATGTTGAACAACTTTTTAGCATTATAGAATTATGTATTTATAATTAATTTGCGAAAAGTAAGCAAAGTTGACTTTAATATTTCTCAACTCTTTTTATGATGTATCATCTAGTATGTTTGTATAACTACAACATTACCAATGATAAAGTTTTAAGTTAATATCTCCTAAATCGAAGCAGGTATTCGTTTTGGTTAAGCCGATCACTTTGGCTCGAAGCACTCGAATACAAATTATTCAAAGCGCTGGTCATCGACTAAGCATGTCTAATCCACTGTAATTTTTTGTATAAGGAAAACGGGCCAAGACCACTGGCCCGGCGACGGCATTCAAATTAACTGGCCAGATTGCGATTGAATGGGTTCGGTTTGTCCACTGCTGTACCGCTTCTCTACTTACTCAACGGGCCCAGGCCCACCACCAATAGACAGCAAGCAGCAGTTGTCGCTGTTCTGCAGTGCATTTGGGTCACGGCGACAACGGTTTCGTAATAAATAACGGTAATTTAATAACATAAGCGTGGCTACACCTGTCGCCATACCCCTGACCGGCTGTCCGGCCTGGTTGCGTTTAGGCCGGTACAAGACCCAACCAGCCTCAGAGCCGAACCTGATTGTCGAGTCCCCTCCCCACTTCCAGCCAAGCCGAAGCGACGAACCACTTGACGATTGTCTTCTGAGGCCGTATTTGTCATGATTTTATTTACTTTTCGCCCGCTGTTTTAGGTTTGGGTCCTAAGGTTTATTTTGTTATTACACTTATGGTCTTTTGCAAGGCCTTTTTCTCTCTCTTGGGCCGGGGTCAATAGACTCAGTTGTCTTGGATAACAAGAGCCAACTCCGTGGCCATCAAGTGTCTTCCCCAAACCAAAGAACAGCAAAAAAAATTTTTTTTTATTGTGGGAAAACCTGCATAATAAGCGGCAGAAATTCCGTATTAGTCGAGGATCTTGGAGTATGGACTTAAACCTTCACGAGTACCTATGAGAATACTTTTGAAAAAAAAGTAGTTCGAAGTCTTGGAATCATACTGAGCATTTGCCATTTTTATTTAGAATGTCGGCCAGAAGTATCACCTTGGTGATTGCGTACAATTATCCTGCCACGACGTGGATGCAACTGTGACCGATTTACCAACTAACCGCTTAAGAGAGAAGAAAGCTTTATCAGTCGGTTTCTCCTTGCCGTTTTGTAATTATGTCGCTAATTTTACCGAGTACTGGCTGTGATTTGCTTAAACGGCTACGGAAGTGAGTTGGATTCCTGGTCATTTAATTGTCCAATCCCGTCTTCTGGCTTCGATTTCAGCGGGCTAAGTAGCAGAAAGCTAATTACACTTCCACTTGTATCGCAAGCTGTTAAGCTGCAGTTTAAATTACTTTAAAACTTCCCTGCTTGAGTGGCGCAAATCCACGAATACGTATTAACAACCGAGCTCTCTCTGAACGTCTTACGTCATATTCGCTGGAAGCCAAGTAGTCGGCATAAGCTAAAAGTAAAATTGATACTCTCACTCACTTGCCGAGGGACAGCGAACGCGCACGCGTGCGTGAAAATGGTTTTCTAAGTCTAACTTCCCCGAGATAGCTGGGCTTACATATACATGAATGTATATATAGATTTTTACATACATACATATGTGCACAAAGCCGACTCGATGTTAATTTGTTGCTCAGGGAAGGCGACTCACGTCGAAATACCACATAGCTTCGCTTGCCAAAACACTCTGCTGGCATTTAGCCGTTTCGGAGCCCCTCGAATTCCAGCCAGTCGGAAACAGGAGTGGCAGCAACCAAAACTGCGCCCAGCGTTTGCGAATATTTTCCTCCCTGCGCTGCCCGTCTCACTGGTTCGAACGAAAGACGAAGGAAAGAAAACGAACACAGAGCTTAAAACCAGTCGTAAGGCATGCAGTTTTCTTGCTGTTTCGAGCATTGCGTTCGCAGAGCATCGGGTTACAGCGTTGGAGGGACGCACGTGCAACTGCAAGACGGAATCTAGGCCGACCAGGCCAGATTGGAATGTCAGACGAATGAGTGCACAGCTGAATTAAAATCACACGGATGCAAATATCAGCTCGCAAAGTCACCCAGTTATACATATACTGCGCTCGGGTGATCCCTAGTTGAATAAATATTGTTAGTGCATTTGTAAACCCAAGAAAAGTTTACTTTAAATTCGTCTGCAACCAATCCGCAAGCAATTACACTATACACAGACCAGAGAAAGTATAAATTGATAAACAATTGAAGTAAATTTTAATCCTCGGTCTCCCAGTTTTATGTTTGTATAATAAAAAGTTCAAAAACTAAGCAGACAATTATGTAGAAACTAGCAAATATTTCCTTTGCCTGTGAATGGTAAAGATGTCTTACTGCAAAATATATTTATATATTCTTTTTTTATATGTGATGGAAATTGTTACAATTTTTTGACATTAATTTAATGGTACATATTTAATACAATGGATTTGACATACTTTTTACAATATTGAAGTCGTGCAAACTATATGGCATCTATAAACTTGTATGCATTAAAAATCTCTAATAGTTATGTTGGCAAACGAGTTATTCAACTGCATTTCGGTGAATTGGTTCCAACTGCCTAGGAACCGCTCCCATTTTTTTGTCTTCCTTCTCTTAGTTACTCCGAAGCCTCTTTGCATAATAATAATGCAATAGCAGCAGCAATAGAGATCGTTGCCAAATGGACGTAAACGATGATCGTAATAGCTGCTCAAAATATTGCAGCCCCAGCGGAAGCCGGGCAGCAATGGCTCTTGCGATGCTTTAAGACTTCTGTCATGGTCAAGTGGTCACTCTCACGGACTACTTTCCAATGTAGTGCAGATTATCATTCACATGCTAATAGAGGTGGCTGTTTACTAGAGCCAAGTCAGTGGAGTTAACCCTATGATAATGATAATAAAACAAGAAAGTAAGCTAGCTTCGGCTCACCGAGGTTTATATACCCTTGCAAAATTTTAACAAAAAAAAAAATTAACACCGAAATTGGGTAATATTAATTTTTTTATTTTTTTATATTTTATTTTATATTTTTATTTTCCTGATTGTTCCTATGGAAACTATAGGATATAGTCGGCCGATTTTCATGAAATTAAAACCGAAATTCAGAAATAATATAGAACGGCTATATCTTAACTTTGATGAAAATATGTTGAAAACTGACACAGTTATGGGGTTTTCTTTTATTTTCCTGATTGTTCCTATGGAAGCTAAAGGATTTAGTCGGCCGATTTTCATGAAATTAATACTGAAATTTTGAAATAATATAAAACGGCTAAATCTCAACTTTGATGAAAATATGTAAAAAACTGACACATTTAAAATTTTTTTCAAAAAATTTTCCGATTGTTCCTATGGCAGCTATATGATATATTCGTCCAATCCGGCCCGTTCCGACATATGTACGAGTGAGAGTATATAGAAGAAAGCAAAGTTTCATTCAGATAGCTTTTAAACTGAGGGACTTGTTTGCGTATAATCGGACAGACGGACATGGCTAGATCGACTCGGCTGTGGATCCTGATCAAGAATATATATACTTTAAAGGGTCGGAGAAGTCTCTTTCACTGCGTTGCAAAATTCTGACTGAAATTATAATACCCTGCAAGCGTATAAAAATAATAATATTTTAAAGTTAAACAATGTAAATTATTAAGATAATTTCATTGCATTGCATAAAATTAAAATTGATTGCATCAAAATTGGTAATCACGTTTCGCTGAAACTCGTGGTTGAACTTAAATTTTCGAAAAGTAAATTTTGGGTTTGTTACGTGCGAATGCGTCACATTTTTGTAAATATCTTGAAAACAAACAATTGTCAAATATCGATCTTAGCAGCAATTACAGTGCTAACCAAGAGGTATACATTACAATTTTTATAGAGAAAAAATAAAGTTTTGTCGCATGTTTTTTAAGTTTGAATGCGTACGAACGTCGCATTTAAAACCAGAGAATTGCCATATTTACAACTGATTCTTAAAATTATATTTTATTTTATTTCTATTAGATTTTTTATTTCAGGGACTATATCATAAACCTTTTAAAGAGGAGCTCTGTGTTTTTGTAACAAATAATGTTGGGTAGATTGGTTGGTTGTAACAAATTTCAAGGGTATATAATCTTCGACTTTGCAAAGTTTGCTTCATCCGATTTTAGTATAAATATGCAATTAAATTATTTATCGAACCGTATTGTCATTTTTAAAGGGCATTACAAGAAAATATTCTGTAAGTGATAAGTTGGAAACCAGTCTTAATTTTAACATTACATTTGATTGAAAATGACTTTCTTACGCTGGGAAAATTAGCATATATGTACGTAACATTTTTTTAAGCACCTTAAACCCACTTAATTGTTTATACTGATTGTTAAAATCAATAGTAAGTTGAAATTTCTTTTGCAATCCATAGATTCATCCCAAGAGAAGAAAATATATGTACATATTTCTGGAAGAGCAATGATAACCTTAATCTTGGATATAAATACAGCACGAGGCAAATTAAAAATGTTAATGAATAGAAAATCTTACACACATACCGCCATGGGATTGCCGGAGATGAGCGTGTTCAACAAAAGATATTATCGCTTGTCGGCAGTTTCACTCAAGCACTCTCACATTGACGTATTCTGGCGAGCGTCTCTGCGACTCTCTCTTTTTCCCAGCGATTTCACACCTGCCTGGTGACTTCCCAGCGCTCCGAGCTCGTAGAATAAGAAAGCGACGGGTCAACACCCCAGAAAATAGAAGGCCTCAGCCGAATTTTCTCACGCGCTTATCCCGATTTATTTACGCGATGAGGGTACTTGCATGTGTATAATGAGTATAATATGGTCCCGGTTCTCTTGCCACAAAGTATATAAGCTCATCTCATCAGTAATCTACACACGAACACAGACTCCAATGAGTCTTTACAGCGCCTTTCAACCTGTTCGGCTTAATCAATGGGAGACAATTTTGTAGGTGCCTGAAGGGTTGGTTTGTGACCAAAGCAACAAAAAACAGGTAATTGGCCGTAGAACGACTAAGAGGCTTTAATTCGGTTTCGATTTAGCAGCGGCCCTATCAAAATTTATATGGTAACTAAGTGTTATGCCAACATCCAATTTATACAGCAGGTAATGTAAAAGTAATTGCATATTTAAGAAAAGGACAACATTTTATTTAAAATATTTTAAAAATATATATTGATATAGAAAAAACAAAAAACAAGCTTCAAGTTATAAATTAATATGTTGGTTGATATCGTTTTTACATTATAATATGCTGCGATAGAAATCATGACCGCATTATCTCTACCGTACCAAGGCAAAACTTTTAAAATCAAATAAAACAAGAAAGGAAGCTAACTTCGGCTCACCGAAGTTTGTATACCCTTGCTGATTACAAACTAAATCAAAAAAATTATAAACAAAATTCTGAAATAATAAGAAGTGGTCAAATTCCAAATGTTGAAAAACGGCGAAGATATGGTTTTTTCACTTATTTTCTTTATTGAACGCCAAAATGGGTGGTGGGTCACGAAAATGCTGTCCCATGTTCACAAAATTAAAAACAAAATTCAGGAATAACTAAATATGGCTAAATCTCAAATTTGATGAAAATCTGTTGAAAAACTGCAACCTTATGGTTTTTTCTTTTATGTTCCTAATTGTTACTGTGGAAGCTCTAGGATAAGGCAGTCCAATTTTCATGAAATTAAAACCGAAATTCCAGAATAAAAATGTATGACATATGTACAAGTGAGAGTATGTACGAGTGAGAGTATACAGAAGGCTAACTACAAAAATTAAATGAAAAAATGAAAACCTAGAAACTGAAATATTAAAAAATGACCAAATCTCAAATTTAATGAAACTATGTTGAGAAAAAGTAATGTTTTTTTTTCTTTTCCTGATTGTTTCTATGGAAGCTATAGGATATAGTCGACCGATTTTCATAAAGTTAAAAACGAATTTCAGGAATAACCAAATTTGGCTAAATCTTAAATTTGATTAAAATATGTTAAAAACAAAGTTAAATTTTTTCTATAAATGTTCCGATTGTTCCTATGACAGCTATATGGTACAGTCGTTCGATTCAACCTGTTCCGACATATGTACATACATATGTACGAGGGAGAGTACATATGTAAGTATATGGAAGACTAACTGCACTCTTAATCAGAATATATGCACAAATATTCTCCTTCACTGCGCTGCAAACTTCTGACTGAAACTATAATAACGTGCAAGGGTATAACAATAAGGAAAAACAAAAACCAAAAATGTTTATAAACGCATTTCCGGTAGAGTTGGCCGCACGTAAAATGTTCTTTAATCTTTCTCTTAAAGGTTTTCTTTTTTTCTTTTAAGAATATTACAATACTTAAAATCTTGGCCAACATTAAAATACTAAAGGTGCCTGTAGGAGGAAAGACTGTCTTAAATTCTGTCTGTCTTAAAACTAAACACATATGACAAAGAAGAATGTCGGAACATGTTTACATTTTTCCGGCCCAGGTCGTTCACGAAAGTGAGAAATCTATCTATCTATCTATCTATATCTATCTAACGAAGTAGTTTTTAAGCTAAGCAAGAATACATTTTTGTTTTATGTATTTACATTTTGGGATGATTAGAATATTTAAAGTCAATCCAGGCAAACTAACGACCACGTCATTTATCTATTGCTTTCCTTAAGCGAAGAATGCCCATATAACCCAACCAGTGGACATATGTACATACATACATACAGACATATGTATGTGCCAATTCAATAAACATACATACATACATAAGAAAATTAACAACTTGGGAGTGGGATTGGCAGCAGTTCAGTTGGAGCCAAACTCAACAACAAAACTCAGATTTTTGAATGGCGAGATAAAGATTGAAACAGTGCTGTTTTCTCAGCTTCAGCGAGCTACACAGTAATTATCATAACTTCGCTACAGCCAAGAAACTCGGAAACAGCCGCGTCATAAAACGGCTATTTAAGCTTCTTTTCGGCTTCTGCCCGCTGCGCTGACCGGTGTCTATCGTTAAAATGTAAATGAGTGGAAAGTGTTTGGAACGCGGCAAAACAGCAACAAGTATTTCTTTCCCTTCGAGTTCAGACTTCGACACCGTCACCGTCGCCATTGTTATTGTCGTACGAGACAAGGTTTCACCAGTCGCGTCGTCTGTTGAACGCCTGCAGGCCTATCATAAAATGTTCAATACTGAATACCTGCGCGCCTTCACCCAAATATTCTTGGCTTAATCCCTCTTTTTCTTTTACTCGGGTCTTAGCTGTATCCGAGCCCAACAGGTACTCGTCGTAAGCAGGTGTGCTGATGCAAACGGTCAAGGAAGACCCATCTCGCCAAACACTTTTACAAGCAGCTAATTTCGCATAGCTCACTCTGACTGCTGAAATTACACGGACAGCAACAATAAACACCGTGCATTTGAACAATTTGTGGATACCTCAGTCGTTTTCAATTGAACAGCACAAATGCTGGACATTAAAAACAAAGCTTGGGTCAACAAAAATAAATAAATATTAAGGATTGCAGGTTTATTTTAATATCTTATTCTTAAGTAAATAGTGGATAATAGTGAGTTAAGTGCAAGATTAGCCAAAAATGCGATTTGTTTTCACATTAAGAGCATTCTTTTGATGCTATATAAAGCTACTGTTGAAACGTATGATTACCTGTTTTAGTTATTTACTTAGCGTACTTACAGTTCTTGACGGATGTGTACCCCTCTGCGGCGCTGCCGGAGCTGCCGCCGTTCATGCCCAGAGCGGATCCGTTGGGGGCGTGGCCGTTGGAGGCGCGCCCTAGACTGTTGAGAGTCGTTGTGCTGCCGGCTCGCGACCTCCAGCCCCCTTGGGCGGAGAGGGCGAGATGGTGGCTTCCACCGCCGTTGGACGGCCCGACGTTGCCCAGGTCGCCGTTGGACTTGCTTCCAACCGCGCTCTTCAGAGTACCATAGACGCTGCTCCCCCCACTGCCACCACCGCCGCCAGTCTCCAGCTGGCGGGCGTACGAGTTGTCGGCGTAGGCGTGGAAGCAGCATCTGACTAGAGCATTTGCAGCCGCCTCCCGCTTGCAGATGAAGACGTGGCACTCGAGCACCTTAATTCCGGTGGTGCGGCGGAGGATGGCGGCGAAAATGGGCGGATGCTGGGCCCGTGGGGCTCGTGCGAATGGCGAGTCCAGCGGGAGAAATTTGGGCTCGGGATGGGAGTTTCCACGCTCCGGGATCATCACCTGTCGAACGGCTGCGCAGTAGTGCAGCGACTCTATCGGGAAAAAGCGAGTTATCTGCTTGAGATTCTCGTCAACGTTCTCCAGTAAAATGCCATTCGACCACACACTCAGCCAGCTGTCAATGCCCTTGGCACCCACGGCTCCCTCCGAGGGGTATAAGCTGCGCAGCGGCTCCTGGATGCCCTGCAGCCCGTCCTTGCTCTGGCGCGGAACGGCGCTTCCCAGGTAGAGCACGCGGCAGCGGCAGATGGGCGTGGAGTCACCCATTGTCCAGCTGAGCAGACCCAGTGGCAGAGCAACAGTTGCCGTAGAGAAGGTTTCGTAGCTGGTGAAACTCAGGCACGAATCCAAACTAGTTGTGAAGAGTGGTGGAAGGCAGGGGAGGCGGACCCAGCAATGTGGATTTTCTGGTTTGCTTTGTGTGCTATCCACGTCCGTGTGCACAGGTATTTTGCTGTCTGGCTGGTGGTGTATGTATGCGACTTCGACTGTGTCTGTGTCGGTGAACAGGTTCGGTTCTCAAGCCGTTGAGAGAGAACTTTTTTGCTTAGGTAAGCGGCTATTTCTTGCCGCGCACACTGAAGCACTTGAACCAACACTAGCGCCTTACACCAGCACTGGCGTACGTACACTGGTGCATAGTGGTGTTGGTGGGGCCGCGCACCGAGACAATCACTTGGGCAATTTAGCTATCGATCTACAGTTGAGACTTCTGTTAAAATGAAGTGAATCCCGAGTGGCTGCTCCTTAAAAGTTCCGGTATCTCGATGGAAAGACTTCCGCTGGCGCAGACGTCTCTGGGCTCACACACACGCGGACACGTACACACTGGAGCTGAAACCAGACACGGACTTTCGATCAGGTTGCAAGACAAATATGGCGTCTGAGATTCTGATTCCGGACTTCCGTCTCGCACTTTTCACCCAAGGAATGCTAAAAAAACCCAGTGGGCTGCAGTAATATTCCTAGATCTGAAAGGCGTTGGTCCGACGTCGATCTTGTTTGCACAACAGTGTTGCCAACTCTTCGGGTCGAAGAATAGCTTAGCTTTGACAATATTTATGTATGTATGTATAAGCCAAAGATTGTGTAGGTAGCTTAACAAATATAGAGTAGGTTTAATGATTTTTTCGAATATTTCCTTCGAATATTTCTTGCACGTCTCACGATCCACGATCTCCGTCTTGGGCTCACAAAACCGACACAGCAGATAATTTTCTCCTTGTAACGACTTTTTCGCGGCACAACCGTCTTCTTTGAGTGAAATTTTTAAACTGGGTTTTTTTGAACTGAGCGCGGTTCAATTCAGACCAACAAAGTCCACAAGTCTAAGTTTAAATCCACAAAGGGGCGAAGTTAATGTCCACTTTTTTCTTGTCTTCGGCTGCGGTCGGGTAAACACGAAGCGCTGCTGAGTTAAATTCTCAAAATTTTGATCTCTCGTCTCTCTGCTTTGGAATGCGGTTTTTCGCTCTCTCTTTGAATTTTAAAACTGGATGTCTTCTGTGATGTCATTTCCATTTTTCCTGACTGATTTGTTTTTTTTTTTATTGTGACTCTCTGAAAAATTTGAAAAAAGCTATCATTGCGAATTCCAGCATTTGTTGTTTAGTATTTTTTTAATGAAGCATAGTATCCAAACAGTAAAAAACCGTCTTCAAACAGTGATAGCGAGCGAGAGGCAAATAGTTGAAACCCGTTGTTCGTCAGGGGCCGTTTTAAAGGCCGGTAACCTGACACGAAAACAAATATACTAAAAAGGTGTGTGGCACTCTTTAGTATTTTCCGAGCGGGCTCCGAAAAAAAAAAATTAATAAAACAGGCTGTTCTTGATCCTCGATTGCCCCTCTTTCTACCTTCTTCAGTTTCGTTAATCAACAAAACATCACAGGAGTTTGCTGCAGATTTACTAACCATAACTACTAACTTATTGATATATTATTATTATTCCATAGTAGACTAAGGTTTACAAAACTGAAATCTACTACATACAGAAGCCATGGCGTCTGGGGCCTTCGGCTGTATGGTTTTCAGTTTGTTTTTACTTTGTTTACATACTATTTAATAGGATTGAACAGGATTAATTGATTGAATTAATTTTTAGATCTGATATTTATTTTTATGGTGTTGGATGGGATATTGCAGAGATATGCGTATTCTGAGAGAAGAAGGGAAGTTTATGTTAGATTATGATAGGACATGATATTAGAAGGTGAGAGGGAGTTTATTATTGATATAAAAACATATAAACAATACGTACATAGCAAAAATATTGCCCCTTAAGAATCTTCCTTATCTATTACGACAATAATTACTGCCATGGCAATAGTAGTTTTTATTTTCTTGTTCATTTTTATTGACATTTTTTAAATTTTGTAGACAGGCATGTATGTCCGCATCATTTGCCGCCAAAAATGCCAAACAGATAGTAAAATCAGCGGTCACTCTTGAAAAGATAAAACATTTGTTCCGCTGCGAAACGTTTAACTGTCTGAATACTATGCTTTAAGTTTGATATAGACACCCAAGGAACACCTTCAAGTGTCAAAAGAGCGGCCGATCTTTTGTGAATAGAAAGAATACATTTGGAAAAATGTAACGTAAAATAAATAAATAAAATATATAAAAATAATATTTCAGATACGATAAACTAGGCTTTCATCGGCATCAGTTTTGTACTGGGACTACTGACAGGTACTGCTTTACCTTTACAAGCCCAAGCCAAACGAGTATCCCTTGATTTCATTCATAAATAGCCCAAAGAATAGAATAGAATAGAAAGAAGCTAGAAGAAGCGGCTCACCGATGTTTGTATACCTTTGCAGAATTAAGTCAGAAAATTAGAACCGAAATTCTGGAATAATAATTAGTTGCCAAATACAAAATTCTTGAAAATATGTTGAAAAACGGCGAAGTTATGATCTTTTTTCTTTTATTTCCCTGATTGTCCCTATGGCACCTATAGGATACACGTAGATGTTCGTTTTTCATGAAATTAAAACCGAAATTCTGAAATTATATTAAGTAGCCAAATATCAAATTTGGTGAAAAACTGGCATAGATATATACATATATAGACATATACATATATAAATTTCATAAGATTTAAACCACCAGTTTTTGAGAAAATCACAATACAGTGGGGGGTGTAGGTGGGTTGTTAACATACGCACCAACTATGAACATGGAACCCGATGTAAACCTGCAGAGAACCAGTCGCTGAACCAGACAATGAAACCATTGCAAAAAATACTACATTTAAAAAAATTTGCAAATTATGCAAATGAAATATAACAAAGGTATCTGCCCCATAAACGACATCATCATTATAAGCAATTTGGTAGATGTTTCATTAAAATTTATTCAGTTGTTCAGAAAAAATTAGCTATTTAGTTTTATTGGATTACCATGGCGGCATGACTATGCACCCCTGGTAACAAACGACATGCAAATGCGACGCTGACTTTTAGAAAAACTTCCAACATGCACGGTAACTTATTTGATGGGAAAAATTATTCTTTAATATTTAATTAAATATTAATGCGTTTAATCCGACAAATTTACAGAAATCAAGTTTTTTTTCATTTTACCTGTTTTATCAAACTTATTACATACATATGTATGTACAGATAAGTATGTATGTATGTACCTACAGTAGTGGACTCGAGTTTAGCACACAATGCTTCACCTAACTTTTATGAACGTTATTTTTGTTTCTGTAAAGACTAGATCCTTGATGTACGGGTAGGTTATTATATTGAGAGTATCTCTGGTTATTTTTATCGTCCTAGCTTTTTCTGTTTTCCTGCCACAGGACCTTAAGTGCAGCAACACCTAAAAACGCTGGCCACGTGTTTAGCGCACTTAACAAAAAATATTTTTATTTTATTATGGTATAACAATTTTGAAAAGATTTAACTAGTGTTTGGTGGGATATTCTTTATTCTTAATTACTGCTTTGCATCTTCTTGAAAAGCTTTCCACCAGGGTGGCAAATCGAAGTTGGGGTATGGCATGCTACTAAATAACTTCGATTCGAATATAACAAATCAAATTAATTTATTAATTATAATTTTAAAAAAAATGAGCCCAATTTTTTATACATGTATAATGAGCTACATACATGTATGTACATACATCTATGCGAATGTAGGTTCTGGGCAAGTTTTCAGACATACACGCGTCCGCATATGCCTCCACTCGGCTCCTGCCCAGTGAGTTAAGTTTAGCTGAGCTAAAGTTTCGGCATGGTGAGCGAGTTGACTCGCTTTTATGTATGTACTTATTTCTGATCTCTGGTATGTATGGCCTTGCACGCAGGCATATCTACACATTTATGTACAACTCACACAGCTTTTTAGACATATAACTAAAAATTTTAATACCCTTGCAGGGTATTATAATTTTAGTCAAAAGTTTGTAACACAGTGAAGGAGACATCTCCGACCCTATAAAGTATATATATTCTTGATCAGGATCAACAGCCGAGTCGATCTAGCCATGTCCGTCTGTCCCTCTGTCCGTCTGTCCGTTTCTACGCAATCTAGTCCCTCAGTCCCAAAGTTATCTGAATGAAACTTTGCAGTTAGTCTTCTATATATTTTCACTCGTATATATGTCGGAACGAGCCGAATCGGACGAATATATCATATAGCTGCCATAGGAACAATCGGAAAATTTGTAGAAAAAAATTTAACTTTGTCAGTTTTCAACATATTTTCTTTAAAGCTGAGATTTAGCCGTTTTTTATTATTCCTGAATTTCGGTTTTAATTTTGTGAAAATCGGTCGACTATATCCTATAGCTTCCAGATGAACAATCAGGAAAATAAAAAAAATCCATAACTTTGTCAGTTTTCAAGTTATGTTCACCAACCTTAAAATTTCACTGTCTTATATTATTTCAAAATTTCGGTATTCATTTCATGAAAATCGGCCAACTATATCCTATAGCTGCCATAGGAACTATCAGGAAAATAAAATAAAAAACATAATTTAGCCGACTTTCAAACCATTTTCATCATGTTTGAGATTTGGCAACTAATAATTATTACAGAATTTCGGTATTAAGTTTTTTTTGCAAGGGTAAATATACTTCAGTGAGCCGAAGTTAGCTTCCTTTCTTGTTCTCTGACAGTTCACAATGGTACACCTCGCTACAGTTCGGGCGAGAGACCAGATCTAGCAACGCATCGATGCCACACACAGCCTCAACTCGCAAACTGAGTCCCCATCATACCAGAACTCTTCTAACAGGACGACCCATGGTCACCTTAAAGTCTCATGCCTAACGGAAGACTGAATTACATCCTCACCGACACGGCTATCCTGACATATACACGTCCTCATGTCTATAATAAACACCTGAATTTCTTTCCCCTTTATAGTTTTTATTGAATGCTTCCGAAGAACTTAACCCCATAATCTCAAAAATATATAATGTTCATTAATATACATAGCTTAACTTCTTTAGCCATATTTTTATCAAATTTTGTCTTTTCATTTCTAGCGGCCTCCTCCATGTTCTTAGCGGCCGACTCGCTTGATTTAATTTTGTCAATTTCATCTTCGGTATCACTAATAGGTATCAATCCCAGTGGTCGCCCGACTTTACCAATCAAAAGTTCTAAAGGACTACACTTAGTGCTACCACGATCTAGAGCTAGTCTCAACAGCCGTCAACAGATTATTCAGTGTACTCTTGCGCCCGTTTCAATTAGATGTAATTGTATTTTTTGGCTAGAACAAAATTGCACAAACTTGGCACGCCAAAAAGGGCAATCGAAATTTTCATTGCGTTTAAACAAGTATTCGCATCCAAAGAAAAGGTGTGAAATAGATACACGTATTTTGTAAGAGCGTCGATTTGAACAATAATATATTCTTTAGGATCACTTTTCGAGCTCAACTTTCCCGATATATCAATGTGAACAGTGTGCCAAGAAATGCTTATTTTTGGAATTGACGTACCCTTAGAAACTCTGCATTTAATGCAGTTCTCAACAAATCTTCGAACATATTTTGCCATACCCGAACACCAGTATTGATCGTACACCTTTTCCAGTGTTTTCTCCCAACCTAAATGCATGATAGACTCATGTACCTGATCGTCATTCTTCGCCTTGATTAAGATTTCTGATAATTCTGGGTCCTTTTGTTGTTCCACTAGTATCCTATTCTCCGATATTTCTGTTAAGTCAATATGCTTTTCTTATACTTTATTTGGTACTGACTTATTCTTTAGACACATCGGGTTCCTAGATAGAAAGTCCACATGTGCCATACGTTTACCTTCTCTGTATTCAATTTCGAATTCAAATGTTTGTATAAACTCCCACCAACGATAAATCCTGGGTGACAACTCGACCTTATTTCGAAAAGAGTTCATTGAATTACAGTCAGTAAAAATTCCCATTCATATGATGTATATCTGGACTCACAGGGGCTGGGGCTAGTTGCTCTGCTAAATTAATCAACCGCATTGTGAAAGTCAAAACCAATCCCTTGAACAATACTTCTATTACGTCTGTTCTCTTCTCAATTTTAGCACCGAATGCCGCGCTTTCCCAGTTCCTCTACTAGTTCTGCTTTACAAGTGTTTGTGTTTGTTAGGTATACATCATTATCTGCTAATCCTTTGCATGAGTTAAACAGAGATGACTCTAACTTACTTATCTCTAACGGGGATTCGATCATTCGATTCCCTGTGATACAGTGGTTTTCATCAGCTTCTACTATCTGTTAATAAATCCATGGTACAATGGGGCATATGTGTATCTGTCCTGTCACAACATGAGGCTTAGAGTTTATGCGGTGCAAAAGGATGGCTGGAAGGATAATTGACGGGAATGGAAGCAAACTGTAGTTTTCAAGAAAAAGCACTTGGAAATGTTAAAAGTGAATCCTGCCTTCACTAACACGTCTAATACAAGTTTCCAACGCTTATAAGCTTCTTCCTTTGTTTCTGAAACAATTAGTATATCGTTTATATAAACAATTGCAAACGAATGAGCAAGGCTGCCAAGTGTCTTTAATTGTAACGATTCGTGGCCGATGTCCTCATTCCCGAAGGAGGGTGCACGCTTCTTGTCCCGGCTGGGGCTCTTCGGCTATAGGGTGGATCTTGCCCTCCCGGACTATGCCACTATCACATAAAGTTTATATTTCTTAATGCGTGCTACGCCGAAAAAAAAAACAAACGGTACTTGTCTCCTCCGCTTTTGCTGACGCCGGTCCGCCCGCGCTCGAAAATGATCCGCTATTCCGGTCGTCCGCTTTGCTCGACCTCCTCTGCTCCCCTCGCTGCTCTGCGCGCCCGCGCTTTGCCAGGCGATATTGGCGTCGGGGAAATCCAATTTCACATCTGTTTAAATGCACTTATTAGAATAGTGCCTATCTCCAGCTCTTCTTTCCTTTCCCTTACCCAAATCAGTCTTCCAACTGCAGTCGGGATTCAAGGGAATAACTGACACTGATCTATATGTATGTATTTGGGAAGCAAATTCCCAGACTTGTTTTTGCAGAAACTTTTTTTATCTTTGCGGCAAGATCAACTTGCCGGTATCGATGGCTAGAGCGGTATGAAACCAACCGCTTGGCACTCATCCCTTTCCCAGCCGAGCGATCCCCCTGAAGGCGGAAATTCCTCGGGTGAAAGGCGGAAACTTGGCTCTGTTAACTTCTCTTAACTTTCTACCCACCCTTCAAGCTTCCAACTCCGAGTCCTAGCTGGCGCCACCGTTCTCTACACCCAAGCGTTACATAATAGGGCTCTCTGAAACACTAAAGGTGCGTTTTTTAATCCAAAGGGCATCGCAGAAGGCATTATCATGGAAGAAGGAAAATTTATTTATATTAAATTTAGCTTATACCTCACTGTTATAGATGGCAAAGTCCTTAATGCGTTGACCGGCACAAAGTGTACGCATTCTTGTCCGATATGTGGTGCATTGCCCTCGGATTTTATGAATAACAAACATTTTTCGGGACTAAAGTTCTTGCCCATTTGGGATAACGGATACGGATTGAGCCCTCTGCATTGCTGGATAAGAATGTTTGAATTTATTTTGCATGCTGGCTACAAATGCCATCTAAAGTTAACGAGAATCCGCAATGCAAATAATAAGCAGGAAGTCTATCAAAGGAAAAAACTAATAAGAGATTTGTTTTGGGAAAGACTTTCTCTTAAAGTTGATCGGCCGAAAACTGGCGGATTCGGTAGTACTAACGATGGCAACACAGCTCGGCGTGCTTTTAGCGAACCCAAATTTTTTTCTGAAATAACAGGCATTAAGGAACAACTTATCAGCAATATAAGGATTATTCTGATATGCCTTTCATGCCAATTGCCTATAAATACAGCCAAGTTTAAAAAATTTTGTTTTAAAACTGGAGAATTAATCATTGACGAATACCCCTGGTTGCCAATGACACCAACAGTCCATAAAATCTTGGTGCATTCCAGTGACATCATTGAAAATACTGTCCTGCCTGTGGTATACTTTGCTGAAGAGGGGACTGAAGCTGGAAATAAAATATACAAGGCGGATAGGCTGCACCACGCCCGTAAATTTAGTCGAGTAGACAATTTTTCGGATGTCTTCCATAGAGCATTGGATACATCTGACCCACTTCTATCTTCGGTGAACCTAGAAAGACGTATTCGAAGGCAGAAGCAAATGAAACTTCCTACAGAAGTTTTGGAAATGCTATCAAGTGAAGTAAGTCCCTCACAAGCCAACTTCCAGTACGATGACAATGATGAGAGTGATGACTTTGACCTTAATTTCGGACTACATTTAAATGCGGAATTAGATAGTGGGGAGCCAGAGAATTAAACCCATATTGGTGCGTTTATATTGCTAGCAAATTTTGAATAAATTTGGTCTAAATTTAAATGTTTTATTTTTCATTTACTACTATCGACTTAAATTCACTTTAATAATAAAAGGGGCGGTGCCACACCCATTTTTTGGCCTAAGTCTAGTTTATATTTAATGTAACTACCAAATACAAAAAACCGAATCAAAAAATCTTGTTCCGTTCTCGAGTTATTAATTTTGGCCAACTATAGTGCATCGCAAGAAACTCGTACTGCCCATTAGGGGTAACAAAAGCAGTATATTCGATTTATTCAGGGTGCATTGAAATCTGGGAATACCCGCTAGCCATGTCAAGAGAAGTGAAATATTTAGCTCCCCTAAGACTAGCTATTTGATCTGATATTAACGGTAATGGGAACTTATCAGCTACGGTATTCTTATTTAATTCTCTATAATCAACACAAAGTCTTGCTGAGCCGTTTTTCTTCTTTACTAATAGTGCAGGAGTCGCAAATGGTGAGTTACTAGGCCTGATGAGTTTATATTCAATCAATTCCTTAATTTTAGCTCGTACTAACTGCCGTTCGCTTTGGCTAAACCTGTATGGTCGCCTTTGCACAGTCTTAGTCGGTTCAATCAAACGAATACGCATTTCCCCAGTACTCACACGCGTCTGCGGGGTGCCTTCGATAAAAGCTTTAGAATGTTGGTATAGAAATGATATTAAAGTCTCTTTTTCGTTTTCGACCATTTCAGTTCCAATCTTGTCAAAATTAGTAGGTTGAGTCGTTTCACAAATGTTTACAGCTTTTGTTTGAACAATTTTAAAATTATCGTAGGAAACTCCTACTAAAAACCCTTGAGCCGATTACCATATTATTTTTCATACATATGTCTGGTACTACGTAACACAAAACAATTAAGGAATTGCCATCAATCATGACGTAAGATTCAATATGTGCGGTATTGTAAGTATTGGTATTACCTATCCCCTTCAACGAAATAACGATACGAATCCTCTTACTAACTAACTTATTAGAAACGCTTTTCTTAATTAATGAGTACTCAGCTTCCGAATCAAACGTAATTGGAAATCTGTCACCATCGACCAGCATTCTCGATTGCGGCTCCACTATAGCGCATAGCTGCACTCTTCATTCCGCTCTTACTCCCAATTTGGTATTCTGCACTTTCTTTTGACAAGTAGTGGCTATCTCTCCAGGCTCCCGGCATCTGTAGTACGTTACGTTCGTCCTTCCATGACGAGGCTGCCTTGCCCTCCACTCCTTTTCAGTTGACGAAACCTGGAATCCAGATCGGCAATCTTGCTTCTTGTGGCCTAGTTTTCCACATTGCAATGTAATGGTAACATTTGATTTATGCAGTTTTAGCTCGCTTTGCCTCTGGCTCCCAGTTTGATGCATAAGCGCGCTCTTTTAGGACTGAAAATACTGCAGCTCCGCTTGCAGTTCACGTCGTTGCTAAGTTATACATACCTAGAAGTTTGGTTAGGGTCGAATCCCACTTCTGATGTCGGGAAATTGGAGCCTGCTCTATGCTGACTCTCTTTAATCACCCAATCGTATTCCTGTTGTGGGTTAATTTTGCCCTCTGACAGATGCAGCACATCTTCGATGCCTTTGTTGCTCACCTTTTATTAACCCTTTTTTCTCCGAGGGTTGTCACAAGTCTGACAGTTCTATAAGTGCTCGCATTCATCTGGCAATCGTTCGTCCCGTAAGATTTCGATAAAGGCCTCGGAACTCATCCCATTTGGGTTGTTATTTGTGCGCTTAATAAACGGGCTTCTAAGTGCGTTAATATGCTAAGTGGACTTTTCTAAGCTGGACTTTCAATAGCGGTGTTTATGTCCGTCTGTCCGTTATTACGCAACATAGTCCCTTAGTCTTAAAGCTACATATCTGAATGACATTTTGCAGTTAGTCTTCCATTAAATCTCACTCGTACATATGTCGGAACGGGCCGGATCGGACGACTATATCATATAGCTGCCATAGTAGCAATCGGAAAAAAATTTAACTTTGTCAGATTTTTGAACATATTTTCATAAAAGTTAGGATTTAGCCGTTTTTTATTAATCGGTTTTAATTTCATGAAAATCGGCCAACTATATCCTACAGCTGCCATAGGAACAATCAGGAAAATAAAAAACAATAACTTAGCCGATCCTCAAACCATTTTCATCAAGTTTGGGATTTGGCAACTAATTATTATTACAGAAATTCGGTGTTAATTTTTTTTTATTCTGCAAGGGTATTTAAACTTCGATGAGCCGAAGTTAACTTCCTTTATTGTTATATATGTATGTATGTTTTGCGGATTCTCATTTACTGTTTATTATTTTTGCACCGTGATTCGCTGCTAAACCCCACGGGAAAATCGATGGGTTTAACAATTATTAGCTTGAATGTGTGGCGCCTTTTGCGCATCTTTCTTAATGGGTTTCTTTGTAAAGTAACAAAACCTTTTTTTTTAAATTCAATTTTTTTAGAATTAACACTCCATCCAACGACAAATTTGAAATTATTTTGCGTGGCTCACCCTATCGGGAATTCACCGTTTCGTTAAGTTAGGTTGGTTTGTGTCCTGACTTTAGCACCACTTTAGCATTGAGATGTTTTAAATACATTTGTATGTAGAATGTAGGAACCACCAAAAGTAATCTTGGAATTTCTGTCAATCTGTACCGCAAAATGTCAAAGGAAATTTGTTTTATATAACCTTGTTGGGTGTTTTGATACCAATAATAAATAATAATAAGTCCATTGCAATGAAGTATTTATCCATCTGTCCTACCGTGCCGTTAGCTTTTACCAAACCAATAAATGATAGGCCTATTTATAATATATTTACAAAAATTTATAAGTCGGAACGGTACACTTAATTAAAAAGCTAACATATTTTTAAAAAGCTATAGAAAATAATAATTTAAAGATATAGTATGGTATAATATAGCGGTCATGTGTACAACCTAAAATAAATAAGGAAATACAATAAATTTTATAGGAAAATGTTTAATTAGTTGGGTTTTTCTTCCTGATGCTATAACTCCAGAACGCACGAACGAATTTCCACAGTTTTGCATTCGTTGGAAAGGTCTCGGGCTCCGTGAGGCTTATAGCAAAGAGAATTCTGGACAAATTTTAATAGAAAAGCGGGAACATTTTTTTTTACATACAGCGCCATCTCTAATACATAGCATGTCAATAGTGGGCGATGTGGTGCTATTCATAAGTGGTGTAGAAATAATATAGCCAGACTTGGAGTAATAAATCTCCCATATCAAACAGATAAGTAATTTTGTCTAGAGTTTTGAAATACGTCTTTAGGTGAATGGAAGATTATTTAATAATGACAAGAAAAATGAGCGGTGTGAATTTGTTTTAACATGGCATAACAGACGTACGTGATGTACGATCAGAACGCAATGAGTTAAAACGATTATCACATGGCAATCAAGATGTTTCATAGACAATAGACGCATAACAAATAACCAACAACGCCAACAGTTAAGGGAGAATACACATATAAACCAAAATATTATTTGTGAAATTTTGTTTGCTTTAATAAATAGTTTTTATACCCTTGCAGGGTATTATAATTTCAGTCAGAAGTTTGCAACGCAGTGAAGGAGACATATCCGACGAGCCGGATCGGACGACTATATTCTATAGCTGCCATAGGGACAATTGGAAAATTTTTAGAAAAAAAATTGTAAATTTGTCAGTTTTCAACATATTTTGAAAGTGAAAGTTGAGATTTAGTCGTTTTATGTTATTCATGAATTTCGATTTTAATTTCATGAAAATCGGCCAACTATATCCTATAGCTGCCATAGGAACAATCTGGAAAATTAAAAAAAAACCATAACTTAGCCGATTTTCAAACCATTTTCATCATGTTAGAGATTTGGCAACTAATTATTATTACAGAATTTCGGTGTACATTTTTTTTAATTCTGCGAGAGTATATAAACTTCGATTTATTTTTTTTTTTTGTACATATTCTTTAAAAATTAAAAAAAAGCTTTTTTTAAGTTATCGCATTGATAATAAATTGTGTTTGAACTCAGGACGGGGCGGTGAGCCACCAGGCCAATTTCCCAGGCCCCACGACTTTACGACTTTCGCAGCGAAATTTCGATTATTAAGATTTGTTTATTTAATTTTTCTCCGTAACATAATTTTTCTTCCAACTTTAAAGTTGTCTCTACAGGTCTCGGCAACAACAGCTGAGCGTTTAAGCGAAACGTATGAAGAAGGTTAAGTCGACTGTCTAAGCGATGCCCTTTTTAGCTGCTACAAGCATTATTGTTTCACTAAGTCAAAATATGCTGCAATTAATGTGCGACATAAGTTTTCAAACATTTCCAAAACTCCGAATTAATAAATTTATTTGCTACGTATTTTTTTTACAAAAATCACTTATTCTAAATTTTGTGCTTTTATTGTACATTTGTTACCTTCGGAAGCAATGGTAGCTTATTGTCCTGCACTTGAAGAAAACGGGTAGTCATTAATGATTCGGTACGATTTTTATTGATTGAACAGCGATAAATCTGAATGTAGCATGTTATGTGAAGTCTATTTACATTTACGTTACAGCTTCAGAAGCAACCTTTCTACTAAACTCATTTGTAATTAATTAATTTAAATATAATTGCCTCGAGATTTGATTGTCAGGACATTCTTACGTCTGCAGCCTCAGTATCTCACTTAAATATATTGAATACTTTGAGATTGCATGGACATATCAATGTTTAAAGATATTTCATAGCTATGGTGTTTGCATTTCTTCAGGTGTATGCATATATGAGCCCTGTGCTCGACGATATCACGTGTGCGTGCTGGGCTGGTCCATTTGCATACTGAATGTAAATTATATTGTCCGTTCCACGCTCTGACACTTAAGAGACGGAATGAAATAAAAGATGGCTACAGCGACAACAAACAACAAAAGAAATGAAAAACAGCGCCTCAGAACCTTTCGTCCCGAGTTGACAGCAAAGATGGTGTGCACCGACAGACACGCACACGACTACAGTGCCGCCCATAAGGACAAGGACAAGCAAGCGCCACCCCTCACCTCCAGCCAACGTGTAGCTGGGTAGAGGTAGTACGTTCGTGGCAAGCGTTCGCCCACCAGCCAACTGAATGCGCTTTAATATTTGAAGAGCTTTAATGAAATCGCTTTGCCTTGCGTTTGTTTTCAATTTACTCCTTATGGCGCACCGCATCAGAGCCCAGATCGCACCCCCGCCATCATGGCGGCTCACATGCGTTGGCATCTTGAGTCGGGACGGAACCTTGCGGTTAAATGCTCACCTGGGCGTGAGAGTTCTGAGCTCAGTGTGTTATTTTTTTGGCCTATCCCGGAAATAGGATTCAAAGGGGCTGAACTCGTGTATCAAAATTGATCCCGAGATATTCATTAGGTGCACCCATTGAGCTGGCAATCGTTCGTCCCGTAAGATTTCGAGAAAGTCCTCGGAACTCAACCTATTTGGGTGGCTATTTCTGCGCTTCATAGCTCCGTCAGACGCCAGTCATCGAGGAATTAATAAACGGGCTTATAACATGTCTAACCTAAGTGTGGGTTAATATGCATTGAGCTGGACTTTTTAATAGCGATGTTTATGGAATTTATGCTTCGCTGAAATTCAAAGTTAAATTTTCTTTTCACCAGGCATTCATTGAAGCGACAAGAAACGATTTAAAGACATTTTTCACAGCTGAATGAACTTTTGCCCCAAAAACCAAAAATAAATCCGCTAACCCATCATATCCAGTCACCGAGCTCAACCCCCGTCATCGTCACACCGCCTCTGACTCCCACCACCACTTCTGTTCTTGGCCATTTGTCTCTCTTATTGGGGCCATGGTGGCGTTGTCATGCCGGCGGCTGATGGTCATTTTGTCTTCGATTTACTTTTTCAAAACAATTTTGCTGCTATAATGATGAGGCTGGTGTCTTCCGTTTCGATTGCCCATTCCTTCTGCGTAGACTTCGGGCGTTCTAGTCGCAGTGGCTATGACTTCAATACCCTCCCAGTGTGCCATTCTTCTCCATTTTTATGGGCATCACAAAGGAATTTTGTTGCCCTGCCAATTATTATATTGTCTTTGTGCATGGAGTTTGGCCGGGGCTCAGGCTGTGAAGGCCCACGAACGAAGCATTATGCCACCCGAATATACATATGTATGTACATACATACATATATATCTGATTTAATATTCGATACGACCACGAAATGGCCGAACAAATAGTAACTTTATGCCCAAGCCTAATAAGTTTATTTTTATATTTCGCTTCTGCAATATTATTTAACATTTTTAGCTTGAAAATATGTACAGTTTGCGTCCTATATAATCGTTCATTTTATATGTTCTCAAATTTTGTCCGCTCAGCAATGAATTTGATATCTAAACTTATGTTTCCGAGGCAGAACATAAAAATTCCAAACAAAATTTTGTCTTGTTATGAAGGCGCACGTGTTAGCGTTTTTTTTTTTTTATCATCATTTCTTCTTATTATTTCATTATTTCTAAAACTAGGATGAGAAAAAAAATTAGAATGAGTTAGCTTTTTTAATTTAACCACACTGATTACACACACCGACTAAAAAACTACGGAGATTAAAAGCGGCTAATTCTGAAAGGTCTTGGTCTGTACATTGCCAACTCGAGAACGAAAAGTTTCCATCACGTACCAATTTTGAGAAAATCACGTTTCAAGTACCAAAAAGGGCTTGTTTTACAAAAAAAAAGGGCTATAGGCAGTACGCATAAAGCGATATACATACATATGTATCGATTTTATTAAAGCGACAAATTCATTTTTAATTTTTGTTATCAGGTCAAGACACTTTTTAAGGTATGCTGGAGTTATTTGTTAGTTTAATATCTTGCCATGTCATCTTATGCTCTTCACATATACAAAAACAAAAAGAAACAATCTTCCTTTTTTATTTCTGGGTTTGTCTTCCTTGTTTTTCATACTCAAGCTTATTAAAAAGAAAACAATCTTTTCTCAACCTTTTTTATTGCAACTCAAATTGATAATTTTTATTTTTTTCTATTTTCATGGTTAGTAAATAATGGTAATGGATAACTTGGTCATCGATAATTTGTCGATATTCACACGTAGCACTCAAGAACTTGTACATATTTCATGGAACGCATATGTATGTTGATTTGTGACGCTTCAATTGCGAGTTCGGCCTTCCTATACGCAATTACACATCAGCCGTGAATGACATTGACGAGTCGACTGACATTGCTACGTAGGAACATTTGATTTAGCTTGATTTTGTAATAACCCTGGAATTGGGATCTTTTGCTTGAGCCTGAATCTAAATGCAGACGCAAACTAAGCGCGACACCCAACAAAGAAAATCATTAAGTTTTGCATTTACCTTGTGTTCCATGGATATTCAGCGGGCATTGTAATAATTCACTTACAGAGCAGCTCAAAAACCCATGTATTGCATGTTTCTCTAAGGATGTTTCCGCACATTGACACGTGAGCCCCAGCGCTTTACTGGTTCCATTGCTTTTACTCTCCATGGCAGCTAACGACTATTTGGTATTGCCCTCACGTAACTGGGAAGTCGAAATTTAATTTAGCTTGTTTCTGTTTTTTAATAATCCAAATTTAAACAATTGTCGTTCTGGCCTGTCCTTCTCGACTTGCCTAAAGGGCATTCGAAATGTATTTGGAATTTATAACAGTGTTCCGGGCGTAGGTGGCGGTGCGTTGTCAGCAGTGGGAAATGCAACTGGGTGCTGTACTATAGAAGGCACATTTGCCGGTAGTTTACCACTCTTATCTCGACAAAACATGCAAAGTCAAAGTTTTCTGTCTGGGGGTGACTATGTGAACAGGTACGCGTTTCCCTGCAGCCCCTCTGAAGCTGCAGAGTCCTGCCGATAATCGAAAATCGATGGACCAAATGGGTTGCATAACCGGTGTTCGTTCGCCTTGCCCCACAATTTCGATATCTGTATACTTTGTATTTGCCCATCCATATATTTAGGTATAAGCATTTCTGGCTCTTCTGGCGGGGCAGGGCAAAGAGGGCACAAGTTTTGAACTATGATTTCTATTCCTGAATCACCTGGGCCACTTGGTCCGAGTCTGCTTCAGCACTCGGAGCCTTAGCCCCTTTTGCCCGTTGGCCTGTCTGCGCCAAGTGCACGTTTGAAATAAAATATAATTTTGCTTATGAGTGCATTCCAAACAATAAAATGTGTTGCTCTAGAGCCAGGAAACGACCAAGTTTGTTGTATGGGCTGCTTAGTCCTAATAGTTTTTGTCCAATGAAAAATTATTTTGGGCGACACCACAACATGATACTTATTATACCCTTGCAGGGTATTATAATTTCAGTCAGAAGTTTGCAACGCAGGGAAGGAGACATCTCCGACCCTATAAAGTATATATATTCTTGATCAGGATCAACAGCCGAGTCGATCTAGCCATGTCCGTCTGTCTGATTATACGCAAATTAGTCCCTCAGTTTAAAAGCTATCTGAATGAAACTTTGCAGTTAGTCTTCTATATACTCTCAGTCATATATATGTCGGAACGAGCCAGATCGTACGTCTATATCATATAGCTGCCATAAGAACAATTTAAACTTCGTCAGTTTTCAATACATTTTCATGAAATTTGAGATTTAGCCGTTTTATATTATTCAAGAATTTCGATTTTAATTTCATGAAAATCGGTGAACTATATCCTATTGCTCCCATAGCAACAATCAGGAAAATTAAAAAAAAAATCCATAACCTAGCCGATTTTCAAAACATTTTCATCATGTTCGAGATTTGGCAACTAATTATTATTCCAGAATTTCGGTGGTAATTTTTTTTTTTAATTCTGCAAGGGTATATAAACTTCTGTGAGCCGAACTTAGTTTCCTTTCTTGTTTTTTACTTACCATCTGTGCATACTACATACATATATGTATGGTTCTCTGCTCATACGGATGGCGCAGAAGTTAAATACTGCTAAAAGGCCTGCTTATTTCCGTTAAGGCGTGCTAAACTGAGATGAAAATTGTTAGCGACGCCAAGAAGAACAGAACACAGCCCATTGGCTTTGATTTAATTTGCATTCCATTTAATACCCGCACACAGGGCAGGGCAACACTATCGCTTTCGAGTGAAGCGGCGCGCAAGCATGTCAAGCGGACAATTATATTTCCGCAAATACTTGTAACGATATGCAAATGTGGCGTAATTTGTGTGACAGGCTCTATGCGTGCGGGTGAATGAAAATCTTTAAGCGCTAGTCCCTTGCGTTTATGTGAAAACTTTTCGCTTTTATGTGAAATTCGCTTAAAAGTTGGAGCAGATACGAGGAAATTAACATTTTGACGTTTGACGTTCCTGCAAAGAATGCCAGACGTACATGCTCCGTAATGGTGTGCATGTGTAAGTAAACATAATCAACAAAACAAGGCGTCCTGGGAGCCCATTTTTGTTGCGAGTTTGCTTAAGTACACTCAGAATCTCTGGGGAAGCGTAGAAAGAGGAAGTACAGGCTTGTCTTATCCCTCAGCTGGTAATCGGCCATAAACGGGTTATTATGCTAATTTTTGTAATTGCGGATTGTTGGAATATCCTAACCTCAAGTTAACGCTTCTACGTCGGGTGAAAGCCGAGGCTAATCCTTTAACGCCGACCATGCTATCCAACATACGTTTGACCCAATGAGTGCATGCCGTCAACGTCTTCTTAATCGAAAACCACGCTCTAAAGTCTCCAAGGAATTAAATCAGAGCCAAATACCACTCCCGCAACATTTCCAGGCTGTGAGCACATCGTCCCACAGGCCTATGGCTCTGCGTCTGCGACTGTGATGCTTTGTGTTAATTAAAACCATACCACACATTAACATAATTTCATGGGGATTACAATTGAATGATTAATAATAGTGCAGTGATTAAATGAAAATGCTCAAAAAAGGTGGCAAGGAGACGTTAGCGGCAGTTCACGGGAGATATTCAGAAAAATTCGATCCTTCCCCCATTTTTTTTGAGTAATTAATTTTTTAGGCAGCAATGATACATTCGACTCGGCTAATGCCTCCTTCTTCCGGTTACATACATTATAGTCCGTAAAATAAGGATATAGTAGTCCGAACTGATAAGTTCAGATACATATGTACATGTATATGAATACATACGTATGTACATGCACCAATGTTTTCGTAGAAACGGATATGGCTAGACCGATTTGGGTGCGTTAGCTGGTTAAAAACACTCCTACTGCATTGCTAACTTCTATATAAAATTTCATATATTTTCACTTTCTACTTTTCGGAAAATGTATTCGACACTATGATGTGCAAATATTACAACTTTGCAAACAAAATCAGGGGTTCCAGCTATTATATTTTGTGAATCACTTTTTTCATACTTATAGAAAAATTGTCATGTTTCGACTAGCATGAGGAGGATGATTAAATATATGAATTTTTACTTTAAAGTATAATTATACTTTATTCTCCTTCTGTCTGTTACATACATTTTCAGTTTGCATTAGGTTATAATACATCTGTCCCTATGCACTATGGGCCGCGGACCGGTTTTGGTGGCCATAAGACATTTTTTAAAAGTTGTCCAAAAAATTTTTTAAAAATATTTTTATGTTAAGATATGATTAGGCTTCTATGTTGCTTACTAGAAATTTTGATAGAACGGTCCAGTGTTGAGCAACCAGCCGCTGTTGCGCTGTTAACACTCACGTTTAATGGCAGATTTAGACGCAAAATATGCTATTTTTGAAGTTTAAAAAGGTAAAGAAAAAGTCGGATTTGTGAAGAGATTCGTCATGGAATCGATTCAGAGGGGTTTGTACTAAGTGTTTGTGGGTCTACATAGTAGGAGTAATTCGTATTGTCCTTGTAATTTTATGTTTTTGTGAACCCTTCCACGTGTTAAATGTTAAAGTGAAACTTAATTTTTAAATAGAGAAACAAAAAAAGTGCCACCTAGTTTCACCTTAATATTTATACTGTATTTTTAAGCATTCAATTCTTTTTCAAATGAATATAGTCTCAAGGTGCACTTTTGCGAACTTTTGTTGCAATTTGAATTTTTTTAAGGTAACCGCACTGTCTTTTAACGCCGATTTGGTGGCTGTTTGGAGCAGCAAAAATGGCCGTCTTGAGCAACAAAAGGCTTTAAAATGCTTTTTTCGAAGTAGAAAACGAAATAAATTATTAATTTAACTAATACTTAAAATAAAATATTAGTGTTAACCTTTTAAATTTGATGGAATGGTTTTTTTTTATTTATTTGCATTATTTATTTGATTTAATAGTTCCTAGGGAAAGCGTTATCCGATTCAGCTTAAAATTGCTATATAGTATTAAAATATCAACAAATTTCAGCTACTAAAATTTCATAAATTTATCTTTAGTTTTACCCGATCGTTCCTATGGGAGCTATAGGATATAGTTTCCTGATCCGAACGATTTTCATACCATATGTGCGTAGGGGCAAATTATGACTATATTTAAAGTTTCATGTCAATATCTCCAAAACTGACTGAGTTATTAATTAAGGACACCAAAAAATAAATGTTACCAAATGTTACCATTATATTGATGTACAGGAAAGGAGCGTTTCCAGTTGATGATGTACTTCTAAAATATGTATGCAAAAATATTTACAACAATCACATCCTGTCGATTTGATTTGTCCCAGACTTATGAAGGCAAATATTTGAATACACATCGAAATAGGCTAAGGAATTTAATGCATATTGTTTAATTTAAGGCAACCACATTTACATCGCATCCTTTGGGCTGAAATAGCAGAATAAAAAGCAAACAGGGAAAAGCCAGTAAATAGGGAAATTCGAATTCAGGTCCGAGCGTTAACCAGCCCACCCCCAGTAACTCAATTGCGAATATTGAATTTCATTCAATTAATTATCGAATCGAAAAATGACGTTGATAAAAACCGCGACCTGACGGACTCGAAGCCAGCGCTATGTCAACAGACCATATGGCATTGCCATACCGCGACCTGCCTGACCTTAAAATCGTTCAGACCTACTCGTAGGCTAATCTTTTATTTAAGACTGCGTTATTAATAAAATGCGTTTTAAGGGTATATTTTTAAAAGGGTCTCAGCCAATCAGTCGACGTGGGCATTTACTTCTTTGATAAAATGGTAAATGTATACCCATTTAAATGTTTTGATGTTGGGTTAAAACTTAATTAGTTGTATAATTTTCAGTCATTAAATTTAAATTAAAATTTTTAAATTAGTTCCAGTTTTACTAGATAATCTTAAATCGAACGTATGTATATGAGGTGGTGAATAAGGTGCTTGAGTTTTGCAACAGTAGTAGTAAGTAGTATCGTCAATTAATCATTAAAAGTGTTTTACTGTTAAACTAGCACCATCTTATCGTTAAAACTTGTTTTATAAACACTAATACATAAATGTACATACATACGTATGATTGATGATTGATGGATTCATCCAGCTACCATTATTAAAGGGTTTATCTGTACTGGCGCCTAAGTTACCTCTGTTGGGTGACCTGGATATAGCCACGGATTCAAGTAAAAGGAGGGCAGACATGTTGTAAAAAGAAACAGCAGCTAGGAGAAAGCAAGACAAGTCGGGGTTCGACGTCAATTATGTATGCACACAAGGGATTGATGTCCCCGAGTGTTTGACATCGCATAAGGGATTTCTTTAATCATCTGCGGCCCAACGAACCCCGTGCCTTCTCCCTTCCACTGCCGTGAGTATGCAAAGTAATCTTAGCTATCCTTGCTTTTATACAAATTAATTGCGAATACGGGTTTGCGACTTATTTAGCTAATGTCAGTCCACAGAGCGTGAAAATAACAAAAAAATTGAAAGAGTGGGAAATGGTTTTCTCTGGGGTCTTCCTTATAACAAAAAAACCAAAAAAACGAATTTTTAAACAGTCTCTGGAAATTTCGGGATACACATACCCTGTACTCATCGGGTATAGGGGTAGTACATCTTAAATCTTGCAGGGTATTATAGTTTCAATCAGAAGTTTGCAACGCAGACATCTCCGACCCTATAAAATATATAAATTCTTGATCAGGATTAACAGCCGAGTCGATCTAGCCATGTCCGTCTGTCCGTCCGTCTGTCTGTCTGTCTGTATGAAGAAACCCAATATTGGGTGGTTTCTGTTCCAATATTACGCCATTCCTCTATAAGTGCCACCTTCAGCTCGGCTTTGTTGTAAGGGGTTTAGATCTGAAGATTGGGGAAATTATGGATCGATGCCATTTTACCATTCCACTAAATATTTATTTTCATTTAAAAGCGTTCCATTTTCATAATTTTTAATATATTTGGTTTGGTGTGTCAATAATTTTGTTTCGAGAAAATCGGGGTTGTTTTAGTTTTGTAATTTTGTTAAATTAAATACAAAAAATACAATACTGAAATAAATTTAATTTAGTTGGAAATGTATTAATTTATATGTGTAAATTTTGTTTTATTTAAATATCACGATATTTCATTTAGAAAAGCTGTCCGAAAGTCAGACATGCCAACTGTGCCAATAATTAAGTTCACCTCTGTAGGCGTTCATACAGACAGAGAGACAGACAGACGGACGGACGGACAGACGGACATGGCTATATCGACTACTTTAGTGGTCCTGGCCAATTTTCAGGTAACTTTTGGGGGTTTGGCACGCCTCCTTCTGCCTGTTACAGAAAATTGCACTTGAACAAAACTATAATACCTTTGTACCTTTGGTACAGGGTATAAAAACATGTCTAAATTTGTTTTTATACCCTTGCAGGGTATTATAATTTCAGTCAGCAGTTGGCAACGCAGTAAAGAAGACATCAACGACCCTATAAAGTATACATATGTATATATTCTTGGTCAGGATCAACAGCCGAGTCAATCTAGCCATGTCCGTCTGTCCGTCTGTCCCTTTCTACGCAAACTAGTCCCTCAGTTTTGGGGGTCTGCCACGCCTCCTTCTGCCTGTTACAGAAAATCGCACTTGCACAAAATTATAATACCTGTGGTACAGGGTTTAGCAAAATATATTAAAAAAGACAAAGAAAACGTTGATTTAATGTGTTTGTTAATGAATTACAGATGAATGGTAATGCAGGGTAAGTACGGGAGGGTCTTGAATGTAAAGAAAGATAGGGTGTCGAATTTAAAATTAGTTAATTTTCAATTTATGTTAATATCAATAGTCATAACATAGACTTGATTTATATATACATACATAGATAAGCTCAGATAAATAAGATTTTTTTTGGGTTGACGGTCATTAAAAATGTACTTTTTCGATCTTATGCAGCTAACGCTATCAAAATGCGTTAATTCCATCAAAAAGCTTTATATTTTCTACCTTTGAGTAACGCAATACTTTGAACGAAAAGGAATCTGGCTCTAATTGAAGGCTCTAGCAAGTGCCTCACCACTTGTATCTACCACCCGTGCGAAGGGTTAAACGATTTTAGTGAGAAGCTTGTAAATAAGGGAGAAATATATACGTATCTAACACCATAAATTATATACGTATCAAATCACGTTCGGGACAATCGCGAAAAAATCTAAGTTTAAAGTGCAAAATGTGTAAACTTTATATGATTCACATCATTTAAAAAATATGCGCCTATGTATAATAAATCGAATTGGTGTTTTATATTTTTGCCATAGAGGCTTTTTTCATTTTTTAGGTCAACTGGCAATCTGGAAGGGTACATCATCTTTGAGGTCCCGAAAGAGCTTCCATTCTGGTTTGAATTTAAAACTCGACTCTATGTCCCTGCATTGTCCCGCCTCTTAATCATTCAGTTCCTTTTTTCGCTTGCTAACGAAGTTCACAAAGGCATTGGCCCAAATTTCCGACACAATTTTCACTGCAGCGCGGTCCTGGATAGTATGCTCTTCCTGCCTTCCTCTCAGCTCGGTCTGGACGTCAGTTAGCGTACACTGGTATTACATAAAATTGGTCATACGCACCGAGCTCAGTTTCATTATATTCCAGTATCCTTGCCAGCCCGCCTCGGTGTTGCCCGGACAGGAATGCTGACAATGGGCTTCTTTTTTCGACTCGTTGGACTACTGGGCAGTGACACGTTTGCTGGGAGGATGCAGCGAACTGAGAGCATTCGTGCCGGAGCTATGAGCTCGGCGAGACAAAACCGTGTAGCAGACTTTCCAGAAAACTAGCCGAGAGCTATCAGGCGGTACGTCTGCCAGTGTCGGGTGCGTATGTGTGGCTTTGGGATTATTTATGCTCCTGTGCTTTTGTTGTTTACTTTAATTGCCACTCACTGCTGCCCAACAACGTCCGCACTGGGCCCACGGTCTGAATTATATCCTTGATAAATTGCTGCTGCAGCAAATCATCGTCACCGTGGACCTGGGAGTAGTAGGGGGCGTTGTTGTCGTTATCCAGCTGGCCAAGAATTACTATGTATACTATACATACATATGTATATGAATTTGTGATTTTTAAAGGCATACTTTTGCTCCCATGACTATGTATAGAGGGGAGGAATCGGTATAACAAAAATTTTGAAGGTATGAGTAAAAGCTTGCGATTTGAAGGTAGTGCTTCTTATAAATACGATCAGGGCATAAAGATGGGTGAGTGCATTTTATATTATTTCAGGTCCTCAAGAGTACAACAATTTCCAAAGAATAGTAGATGGTGATTTGGATTGTAGTTTTATATATATATGTATATTCCGATCAATGTAAAATGACCTACGATTTCTACACAATATATTGTATATACATACAAACATACATATAAACTATACAAACAAACAAAATTCTGAAATATTGAAAACGAGTAATTTTGGTAGGCAAAATTGTGGATGTGTAACAATAAATTAAAGGAAGGGTATACCATATATTGCCATGGGGGCATTGCAGCATTTAAGTATGCAGTTGCAGTGCCTGATCCATATGAATCTGTAAGCTCAATAAGGTTTTGCCGTTCCGAAATTTCTTATTTCATTCTCCATCCGTTGTACATACATCAAACTCTGATGTACTTGTTTTGCCGATAGTTAAGCGATAGTAGAACTGGAACAACTAGAATTGGTGAATTTGAATAATGAAAAATTAATCAAGATATACAAATTGAGCCTGAAGATTCTCCCTCCTTCGTTCGTTCGGAAATCAATCAATTGTCATTGCCTTAAAGTTGATAACATTTGTTTTTTTTTTTAATTTTGCTATTCGGAGTCAACAGCCGTGTCGATCAACCCAAGAACTTCTCTCTGTTGGTGTATTAGTCATGTAACATTTCGGTGTTTAAAAGGGAAGAACTAATACAAGCTTCACAAGGACCCAGTTAGCCAGCTCTAAGAAATTGTTCATCTTTTTCCTTGTACATTTTAGAACTGAGCCCTTCTTTTGAATAAAATTTGACAAAAATAATAATAAAATATGAAGTCTACAAAAATATTTAGTTTATTTAGACCAAGTTTACATTTCCTTCCTTCCTTTCTGCCGAACTTTTTGAATTAAAATCTAATCTTTGACTAAATAACTAGCTGAAATGTATCAAAACCCATTAAATTGCAGGGTACTATATTAAAATTAAGATAGTTTTATTCCTAATTTGTCCTTCTCGATGCTCGAATGATTTTGTCGATGCTGAAGAACTTTGGGGAAGTTTAGAAGGGAAATTTTCTCTTTATAAATGTGTTTCTCTTAGGCGTTTATGCTTACGAACCGCATGCGGATGGTGGAAAGCACCCGTTTGCCTTTCACAGAGATCCCTTGACTTGCATTTATTGCCTGAACTTGTAAACATGACATTTCCATATTTATCTTCATGTGACCTCCTCAGCCCCAAACATAGCGAGTTGGCAAAACACGTAAGCTAATCTCCATACTCCCGGTATTTTGGCCAAGACTGCACGTTGCGGATAATGTCTCGCAGCACGGATTACTGGTAAGTGTGTATACATACATATGTGTCAGAATGGGAATTCGCTACTGCTTATTTTTGAATAATTATTTAAAGCATCTTTAATTGTAATTTTGTAAATTATTTTAACGAGAATTCTGTTGATTTTATCTGTCGAAAACAATATTTATTAGAGGATAATGGCGCCTCAGTCAGGTGTGTACAGGTGGGCGTAAGCCCCGCACTGTGCTGTTCGGTTCGCGTTTGTCCCACCTCTTTGATGTTTTCCGAAACAGTGGTCAGGAGTGGATGGCTTGTGTATGGCGCGATGAAGGGACGGCCAAATTGAATAAGCTCGCTTCCCATTTCATCCCCTGACGGTATTCGGTCAATACATCCTTCGAAATATTGAGGTTGACAACAGTGTCCTGTGTGGGTGTTACTCATGCATGGATGTCAGTGCTGCCAACAGGTAAGTTAATGAATAAGACAAAAATATCGACAAAAAAATGAATATAATGTATGTATATACATATATGTATATATGAGATAGCTCAGACTACCAACAATAAAATACATATATTACCCCTTATTAAATAAAAACTAAACTAAACCAAATAGGAACTAAAAAATTAGACAGATATCAAAACATTGTTTGCAAAACCGTTTAGTAAAATACAACCTTTTTCCGGAATGAGGATTATTAGTTAGGGACAAACAGACTGCTCTGGCCCTATGGCCCCTTCACAGCAGCTCTGAGTCGTTGTTTATAGATTATCCAACATTTTATTTTGTCTGGCTGGGGTAAGCGTTAAATGGCCCCTGCTGGAGTTCGTCCTAATAATAACCAAATGGATCCGGTGTGCTCACTCGCCTGTTAGGGCACACAATAAGTATAACCTATTTGTCAAAATCTGGGTATAACGAGGTTATTTATAATGTGCGCTCGTATACATATTTCGAATAACAATGAGCAGCTCAACATGGCGCCGCTAACTTATTTTTACGAGTACGCTCCTGCAGGATTCTAGATGGATGAGGTGATGTTCGGTAGTGTTACATACACATACATACATTAGATGTATGCCTGCAGAACCAAGAAATTTGTTGTTGAATATGCTGCCATAATCTTATAAGTAATGCAGAAATCCAAACAACCATTAATGGTAAGATTATTTAAAAAAAAAAAAGACTGTGATGAAATTCGCGGGCAGTAAAAACGGAGGACGATTTCTTGACCTCATCTCTTTAGCGAACAAAATGTCCAGTAAATGGTATTCAGCGCATTAGTAGGAATTGCCTACTGTAAACTTGTAGAATGTCACTCCACCTGGGTTGATTCGCGTGATAAACTTATCATTTGGTTTAAACAATCCTAAGTTAAGACTTTTATTAAACAAGTCCTGCAATCACAACAAAAATCGGATTATGCTTCCCGAAATTATTTCCAACTTACCACTACAGAATATCCCACTTGACTGTTTAGACCAAGATGATACAACAATACATCGAATGCTTGGGGACACAAAGGGCAGACACGAAGGCCTCCCTGGTTGACGAAAGCTACTGCAAATGAGCTGTCGCCAATGTCGTTCACCGGTCTTACAGGTCGAACCCAGACCTGTGGGTTTAAATTTTTTGGATAGATCAATAGGATAGTAAACATAACAGAAAGCCGACTTGGAGTCGTCTTTGGAATCGGATCATTGAGAATCGATCGATTTTAGTTAAATGAAAAAAAAAAAACTATAGTAACAGGAGAAATATAATAAATATACATATATGTAAGAACATGAACATGAACATCATTTTTCTAGGCTCCTTTTCTTAGCTCAATGACTGAAAAACTGACTCACAGTAACAGATATGTATATGTACATACGGATAACGTGCACACATATGGCTAGAACGATATGTGTACCTATTATACATATATACTTTCTGAGGTTCTTTATGGTTTTGCAAACTTTTGGTGACAATCTCACCAAGGCTCACCTGGATATTTTGCAATTTTAAAATTTTTTTTCCGGGCAAACCCAGCGGGTCCTGATCAATCGCTATTACATCGCTATTCTGCAGCAGTTCCCTTATTTCTGGTCGAATGGTTTCCAAGTCGTTGGTCATAATCAAAGGAGCCGCGAGTACAGCCCAAATAGCCATTTGCAGGCGGCTGGAGTCATAGCTCAAGTGAAAGTTTCCCAGAACAAGCTTAATGAAACGGATGTAGCTTCAATAAAACCGGTATCAGATTATATAGACAATACCATATCGGGATCATTCCAGCGACCAGGACCAGAATGCGCCGCCAGAAGATTCTGAATGCTGGAGTATCGTAACATTATACTAGTCACCGATGCCAGCGAGTCCTCCACGTCGGGTGCGAACCGCCAGAGATTACAATGTCGTGAAATTAGTGAGTAGTCTGGCTGCGGAAATATAGGCTCGTTGAGTGGCTGACCGAACAATTCTTTGGAAACTTACCAGTGTCTTATAAAAAGGCCAACTACAGGAGTACACAATGGGTCGACCAGTCTTGTTTAGCGCCTTGCCAAATGCAGGATAGCCATGGTCAAGCTGCTCATCGGTTGCATAACAACCATCCATTTTTACGTAGTCGACGCCCCAGCTGGCAAATGTCTCCGCATCTAGCTCAAAATGACGAGCAGCTCCAGGACCCCGGAACATACATGTCTTTTCACCTATATCGTGGTAGAGTCCAAATTTTAGCCCCAGGCTATGAATCTGTAAAGCATTCATTGTAGCTAGCTAATGACTTTACAATAGTTAACTTACATAATCACCCAGAACGCTCATACCGCTGGGGAATCGCTCCGAGTTCGGCAATAGCTTGTGCGTGGTCGCGTCGCGAAAGGCCTCCATCCAACAGTCGTCGATTATGATATAGTGATATCCCGCAGCGGCATAGCCCCCGGAAATCAGCTGATCCGCTGTACGTTTGATGAGCGTCTCACTAAGAACTAAGAACTTTACAATCAGCAAGATAAAATACTTATAGCCTATCCACCTTATGCAGTCCCTCGGAAAACGAGAACAGTCCGTCACGCAGCGGAACCTTTCAAAAGGCATCCAGCCCATTGGCGGCGTTCTTGCCAGTCCGTTCTCGAGTCCATCGGCAAAGCGAAAAAAACTGATCCCAAGCAAAAAAGAAGCCATTAGCAACGAAAAGTTCGCGGCCGACATTAGAAGCAGACAGCTTAAATGATGTATATAGGTGGCTCTAAAAATTCCCATTTTTCGTTGCCGCGCTGCAGTAATTGCAGTTGGTATTGGATTGCGAAACTAATTAAATTAGGTTGCATGAAGTAAAAAGACCAGTGAATTGAGGCTATTTTGCTACCCTATTATAAATCTCATTCTAATTCTTTGTCTCATCTATCGTGTCAAATATAAATTTAGATTTAATGATTTTTGAAGCAATGATAGCTATTCTTTAAAAAACAAGAAAGGAAGCTAACTTCGGCTCACCGAAGTTTATATACCCTTGCAGAATTTTAACAAAAAATTAATACCAAAATTCTTTAATAATAATTAGTTGCCAAATCTCAAATTTGATGAAAATGGTTGGAAACACGGCTAAATTATGGATTTTTTGTATTTTCCTGATGTTCCTGTGGCAGCTATAGGATGTAGTTGGCCGATTTTCATGAAATTAAAACCGAAATTCTGAAATAATACCAAATATCAAGTTTGGTTAATATTGAAAACTGACGTAGTTATAATTTTTTTTCGAAAAATCTTCCGATCGTTCCTGTGGCAGCTATATGATATAGTCGTCCGATCCGACCCGTTTCGACAAATGTAGGAGTGAGAGTATATAGAATACTAACTATAAAGTTTCTTTCAGATAGCTTTAAAACTGAGGGACTAGTTCGCGTATAATCGGACAGACGGACGGACAGACGGACGGACAGACGGACATGACAAGATCGACTCGGCTGTTGATCCTGATCAAGAATATATATACTTTATAGGGTCGGAGGTGTCTCCTTCACTGCGTTGCAAACTTCTGACTGAAATTAATAATACCCTGCAAGGGTATAAAAATTGTGGTAGTGATAGTAGGTAAAAAGAAGTGAGAGCCCAATTCCAAGAGTGACGGTTTTAGAGAAAACAGATATAGGTAGGAGAAGTGATTATAATTATATTAATTATCTGCAAAGTAATAATTTTCGGGTAAATAGCAGCTAAGTGTATCATAGTCAAAGCCTACCTTCCAATTATTCATACAAAACTTCAACTACACAACTACAACCACAGGCGAACCGCGACCTGACTTATTGCAACGAGCTAAATTTAATTTTCCAGCTTATGCACGAGGGAACAGGCACTCGCTTACAACAAATATTTAAATATTTACAATTGAAATGTACACACTTTTTAAAAAGAAAAGTGTATTTGATGTCCACGAGTACTGCCCGCTGTGGCCAGCGAATAAGCCAGAATGCCTTACACAATCAAGAGCCGGGCAGAACATTTAATTTTCCACCCGTTGTGCCTTTGTTTCACTTCCCGACTCAAATTTACCATTGACCGGCAAATTGTAATCAAATGATAAATGTTGAAAAGGAAACAGAGGTCGACCCGACGTCGTCCTCCGACAGGATATGCAGCAGAGCCCTGCGCACCCCGCCAACGCAGGCCACCACCACAGAGTTGTTGACAGCAAAAACAAGAGGAGACTACGAAGTGGAACAGTGGCCACTGCCCACAAGACGATTATCACAGGTTACCGCAATGTGGGTGGGCAAGACACGCCATCCTGCGAAGGATGGTTTTTCCCGGGATTAAATAAAGACGCACTCAGACTGGGACTGTGGGTGGGAGTAAACGAGCCACTGTAACAAGTCGCAAGTACAAAGATTTGAATTTCTGCGCTTTTGTTTTGGGCCCCGTTCGGTTTTATGGCTATGGGTACAAAAGAAAGAAAAAACAAACGTCTAAATAAGGCGAAGATAGTCAACGAAATGCGAGTAAGTTGCAGGCGCTGGTCGCCTGCCGCAAAAAAATTAAAATAAACTCGGCCAAAGAGGACAAACGCACAGATGCTACTGCTGTAACCAAGCAATGGAAAAGGCTCTGAAAACTCCGCCTTCACGCGGATAGTGCGGCTGAATAAAATATAAACCTAAGCCAAGGTTTGCGGAATGCCATTCATGACTCTGCACAGGGATAAGGAATGGTGGCCCTCGTCACTACAGCATTGTCCGTTAGAGTTGCGTGGGCGCTTCACATTGTCGCAAATGTTGTTTTTTTTAGAATTGCTCACAAGTTCTTACTTATGCTACAACGGAGGATGTTTTTCCGGTTTATTTCTGTTCTTCCACATCGACTGCTTCAAGCCCAGAACATTTACCGAAAGACCTGTGAACGGTGTTAGACTGCTTTACCTTCAAACGCATGACCATTGACTTTGAAAACGACATGGAATATTAAGTATTAAATACAAAATATTTTATAACAAAATAAGTGAGCAGTCGAATGTGCTTGACGCAAAAAGCTGTGTTCAAACGCAAATTACTTATGGTGCTATGACACAGTAATGAAGTTTTTATTCATAAAGCATAGTATCCAGACAGTAAAACGTTTTGCTGCGGAACAAATGTTTTATCTTTTCAAAAGTGACCGCTGATTTTACTATTTGCTTGGCATTTTTTGCGGTCATACATGCTTGTTTGCAATATTTTGAAAATGTCAATAAAAAATGAACAAGAAAATAAAAACAACAATTGCCATGGCAGTAATTATTGTAGTAATAGATAAGGAAGATTTTCAACCAAATATGTATTGTTTACATGTTTTTATATCAATAATAAACTCCCTCTCACCTTCTAATATGATATCCTAATGATGATAATAATGATGTCCTTCTGATATGATGTCATAATCTAAAATATACTTCCCTTCTTCCCTCAGAATACGCCTATATCTGCAATATCTCATCCAACACCATAAAATAAAAGTAATATTTCAAAACTTATTAAACATTTAAATATATATTATCAGATCTAAAAATTAGATGAATACTTTTAATTAAATTCAATCCTATTAAATAGCATGTAAACAAAGTAAAAACAAACTGAAAAGAATACAGCCGAAGGCCCCAGACGCCATGGCTTCTGTATTAGATTTAAGTTTTGTAAACATTATTCTACTATGTTATAATATAAATATATCAATAACTTACATTCTTATCATTATTTTTTGTTTGTTTTATAGTTAGTAAATCTGCAGCAAACTCCTGTGATGATTTTTGAAAATTTAACGGATATACGGAACTGAAGAAGGTAGACAGAGGGGCGATCGAGGGTCGAGAACAACATTGATTATTACTGATTACCTTTCAATATAAAGAAGTCTATCAGCAACGTTTTATTCTAATACATCACGTTCGCGTTCTAGAAAGACCCGAGAGAAGAAAAATAGAATAATAGGCCGAGGAAAAATAAGGATGCAGTACGGGCTAATTCTACAAGCAAAAAAGTTTTCAGTTTTTTAGGCTTTCAATGTCTCCTATACTATTAAAAAGGCTATTGTAATCAGTACATAAAACCCTAAAAGGTTAATGTACTTCAAACTCACGCCTACAGTGGTTAACAACTAACTGAATAGAAGTTCTAGATGTAAGCCGGGAACATGGAAATTGAGCTGACCTAGCAGGTCATAAGCATTGTCCTACGGTTAGCTACAGAAGGTAAATTAATTACGGGAAGTCTACCAGAGAAAGACGGTAATCTTATGTTAGCATCCCAGGATAGGTCACGGAGGGCGATAAGCAAAAAGTTCATTTGGACAGATTCATTGCGGCTACTATGGACTCCGAATTGAGGACACGAACTATACTCCTATATGGGGCGAACTAACCTATATGGGCACTGTCCTTATACTGCAAGCAAAGTTTAACGTCATCAGCGTACATGAGTACTCTAATTTTGGTAAGAATCCGAGGCAAGTCACTGATAAACAATGTAAATAGCAGAGGTCCAAGGTGGCTACCCTGTGGGACGCCAGATGTGACTCTGAGGCTGTTGGATTAAAACTGTAAATTAAAAATGTTCAGTATATCTTTAAGTAATTATTAAAAACAAATTTTTATTTGTAAATATTTTAGAAAATTTCTTTTTTTTTTCTTTATTTCCTTTTGATACTGGATTAATTCTATATTATTCAGTTGCAATCGGCAAAGGTGAACACACCTACATCCTGGGCGCGTGTTATATCTTATGTTTTTAAAGTAGTAATTTCTTGTTTAACATAAACTTCTTGGATGATCCGTTCTGATTATTCTGTAATCGCTATTTGCGGTATACACATTTTTGTATTTTTTTTTTTAATTTGAGTTTGGGATGTTGTGAACAGGGAAAGTACAATAAATATGACGTTCTTCCGACGTTTTTCTGCACCGTTGGGTTGGAAAAGAATATTGAAGGATATTATTTGTTTTGCTTAAAGGCATAGGATTGTTTTTATTTTCAAATAACAGACTCTTATTCGGATACCTGAGTGCGAGGGTCGCTCAAAAATGCATCAATGATTCTCTGTGGCACTTACTTATAAATACTTAATTTATGCAAATTAAATGATTCCCGGTAGTCGTTCGCAGAACCAGATACGACAACGTAGATGCCAGCTTCCCGAGCGAGGAGAGCCTCCACGATATGCCCCATTTCGGCTAATTAGCATAGGGAAGTTCGGTTGTTGGTTAGACTTAACTTCATTACACTGCCTACTTTCCCCTGTCAACGCTTCCATTCCCATTTGGAAGCGAATGTCCCAAGCACTCAGGCCGGGAATTTCGGTTGCGTTTTTGTTGCTTTCACTCCTGGCTATTGGCCAACGCCAACTAATTAATTCTCACTCTTGCCGCTACCCAGCTAGGCCCGAACGAAAGAAATGCCCAGAGAAAGGGTGTAAATTGGAGTCCCCTCCCAAATCCGGCTCCGCTCGCCTCTATAGCTGATTCTGTCTGTCGAATTCCTAGGCACCCGTAAGGTTGCCGTGTGCTCTACGCGTGTAGTTTTCCCAGTTAATGTGGCAAATATGTTAACAAGCTCCTTTACAATATGCCATAAAACACACAGACCGCTCAGGACAAAAGTCAGCGGAATTCTGCGTTATGTTTGCATAGGCTTCCTCCAGCCCTTGCTAGCAGTCCTTCCCGTTCCGGACACGTAGAAGTCCCGGAAGCTGGTTGCTCTCTGCTTACTCAGATGTGTTGTAAAATTACGCATTAGTTTCATTATGCGGCATATTAAAATCTTCTTAATTACGAAACGTAATCAACAAAGGTTCGGTGCACGTTCAGGAGTACTGTACGCACTGTGTCATGTGCCTTGTTTGGCCCTCTTTACATATTTGTCACTGGTTGTGCTGTTCCGCTTGACTACGTGACGAGTGGTGCAGGCAAGAAAAGTCAGAGTAAACGAAAATGTATGTACCTAAATTTTCATGAGTAGTCTAAAAATGTTCAATTCGTATAATGTTTGCTTGCGTACAGTATCCTACAGATATGAACATTGTACACACGTCCCCATATGTAGCAACTGTATAACCCTTGCATAAACGGTGGAGTCCATCGTGATAATAGGGGTATCCTGTAGTTTTTTATGGAACATGGTAAAACATTCGTATGCCGTGTTCGTATAATAAGCAATATTGTTAGATCCATTAAAAATGCAATTACAATTTTTTAACATAAATTTCCTTAATCATTCTGTATTTCAAAATCAAATAAAAACAAGAAAGGAAGCTTACTTCGGCTCACCGAAGTTTATATACCCTTGCAGAATTTTAACAAAAAATTAACACCGAAATTCTGTAATAATAATTAGTGGCCAAATCTAGAACATGATGAAAATGGTTTGAAAATCGTTGTTTTTTTTTTTTAATTTTCCTGATTGTTCCTATGGCAGCTATATTAAATAGTTGTCCGATATTCATGAAATTTAAATCGAAATTTAGGAAAATTAAAAAGAGTCCAAATATAAAATTTGATGAAAATATGTTGAGAAACAGCGGAGTTATTATTTTATATATTATTTTCCTGAACGTTCCTATGGAGCTATAGGATATAGTCGTCAGATTTTCATATAATTAAAAACGAAATTTTGAAATAATATTTATCTGCCAAATATTAAATTTGGTGAAAATATGTTGGAAACTGACATAGTTATAATTTTTTTTCGAACATTTTCTCCGATTGTTCCTATGGCAGCTATTTGATATAGTCGTAGGATCCGGCCGTTCCGACATATGTAGGAGTGAGAGTATATAGAAGACTAACTACAAAGGTTCATTCAGAAACCTTCAAAACTGAGGGACCAGTTCGCGTATAATCGGACAGACGGACAGACGGACATGGCTAGATCGATCCGGCTGTTGATCCTGATCAAGAATATATATAATTTATAGGGTCGGAGATGTCTCCTTCACTGCGTTGCAAACTTCGCTATTAGATCGCTATTAGGCGTTTTTGGTATTTTTTTTAACAACTTTGGTTTTGCAAGCTGAAAAACTGTGCTCTCGTTTTTTCTTTAAGAAGATTCTATCGATTTTAAAGTCGTGCAAGTTTATCTTGTCGAATTTAGAGCCTAAGTGCCATTTAATACCCTTGCAGGGTATTATAATTTTATTTATAAGTTTTCAGCGCAGTAAAGGAGAGATTTCCGACCCGATAAAGAATATATATTTCAGACGTCGATTCTTATCTGCAAAAGAAAAATTTAGTTTTCCACTGGTTAGTTTTTGTTGGTTGGAAGAACAAAACACTCAAAATACTTATTAAATTAATGTACAATACTGATTTTAATAAATAAATCTCTTTTCTTGCAGAATTAAATCAAACATGAAATGAAGCTAACTTCGGCTCACCGAAGTTTGTATACCCTTGCAGAATGTAAACAAAAAATTAAAACCGAAATTCTGGAATAATAATTAATTTTCAAATCTCAAATTGATGAGAATTGTTTGAAAAACGGCTAAGTTGTGGTTTTTTTTAATATTTTCCTGATTGTTTCTATGGAAGCTATTGGATATAGTCGACCGAGATTAAAACCGAAATAATAAAAAACGGTTAAATCTAAACATTGATTTTTTCCTAATAATTTTCCGTTTGTTCCTATGACAGCTACATATATGATATAGTCGTCCGATCCGGCTCGTTTCGACAAACTGCAAAGTTTCATTTAGATAGCTTTACAACTGAGAGACTAGTTTGCGTATAAACACAAAAAAGCAGAAGGTATCACAACTATTCGACAACTTGGTATAAGTGCTCTTCCTTCCTTTGTGGAAGCGTTTTTTTGAAGGCGAGATACAAGGGGGTTGTCGATTTCGCAAAAAAATATTGATATTAGACATATTCTAATTATTGATGCAATCGTGACTGTTGAATAACTTCTTTAGGAGGTGTTTTTGTTTGAAGTGTTATGTGTTTTATATAAAAAAGTTTTTTAAATTTAGTTTGATTATTGCAATGTGCATATTTTTGCATTTACACAAATGTAGCATGTATTAAAAATCTTGACATATGTAGAATCTTTTACGATTGCGATATTTCCCAGATATTTCCCATGTTACCAAAAGTTGAACAATCTAAGTTTTAAACGCGGATAATATGGCTTTATTAGTTGCTTTCCAACTAAGCTAACGCAAATATTGGTGAAAGATAATAATAATAATATAATATATAATACTCCAATAACGTTATTTATTTTTTCATATTAATAACTATGACTATGTTATCCAGACCAATAAAGATCTTTTATATAACTTTTCTTATAAATAACTTATTTTCGCAAGGATTTGAGTTAGTGGTATGTGATTTCCGTTTTCGTCAATTATGTTTTAATTTGCTAAATGGGTTCATGTATATTAGCTCCATTAAAATACACAACAATACGCTGCCACCACGAGTTCCGCATTTATAATGACGAAACGACAATTCGCAGTATTTTATTTGTTAAGAAAAAGGGTTAGCTGCTTCTCGGTAATCCCCATAACCGGGTGAAAGTGTGGGCGGCCAAGTCCCATGTATCGACAACCGAGAGCGCATTCCTGGCAGGAGCAAAAGCCTATTATTCAGCACGTAATAAACATAAAGTTGGCGCAATTTGTAGCATAAATTTTAAAAGCTGACGTAAATCTTTGTGGCAATTATGTGTTTGGCAAGCGGGGCGTATACGCAACGCGTTACTAGCTGGGTTCATACTTCATCCGCTCCATTTTCAGCGTCAGGGCCATCCAGATAAAGCTGCGCGGCGTACCATCACGATGGCACGATTGCTCGAGGGTGGGGTGGGGATGCCGCCAGTGAAAGGAATTTAAATAGCCGTTATTTATCACGTTGAGATTTCAGCTTGCGAATACGAAGCCAGCGATATGCTGCGTATGAATCGCCTACCCGAAGGCACTGGACGGTACATTTAGGATTAGGGCTCGTGGGCACGGTGAGTCAAGACGACTCAGAATATAGTAGGCGGTTGGGGGCTTAACCCTTCCGTTATGAGAAAGGGATGCGGATAAGTACAAATGCATAGCACAAGGCAAACGCAATTAGGCGTGCTATGAGCTCGCGCATATAACACTTTCTTCTGCGACGGCTATATTTGGATTAATTATATATATTTTAATCATATTTAATTTACTGCTGTCGGTAAAGGTAAAATAATAGTCTAAGATTTATAAGCTCTAATTAAACCCAAACCGCAATGGAGGTGAAACTCACAGATGTGTTTACGAGCCACGAAAACGGTTGACAGGCTTAAATGGTGCCCATTTCCGTATTTAAAAGCTACCTGAATAAGAAAGGTTGTTTCGACAGAGATATTTTTTCAAGCTGTCAAATTAACATACATATGTATATTCTCTACTAAATGTGTACCAAGAACCGAAATATAGTACATACTTTCGATGTTTCTGCCAAAATTATATGAAAGAAGGAGATAAGACAAAAAAACGGAAAGAAATGTACATATAATGCAAATGTCTTCCACTTCAAGAGCAAGGTCTATAGCTTAGTGTTTAAAACTGCATATGTGTTTTGTTGTTTTATGTGGTCCGAGTTTGATTCCTGCCGCAAGGGTTAAACAATTTTTTTTTTAGTTTTAAAAAATTAGGTTTTTGAATACTATAACTATAATGATTTACCGGAGAAAATTAAAAAAAAAATATTGCTAAAATTATAAAACAAAAAAAATTACTCGTCGAAGACGGGTTTCAAGTCCCGTGACAATTTATTTTATTTGACATAAAAGCATTTCGGGTTGAATGCAGCTTAGACAACTGCACCACGAACCAATTCAAAATAAGTAATCTTAATTTCATAAAAGTGTGAACATAACCAAAATGTATATTGAACGTTTTGATTTATTTGGAGCCCCTCTGCCTAGGCTGCTCTTGTGTATAAAGTAAAAAGCCTATATCTCCGCTATTTATGGCACGATCGCAATGAAATTTAGGCAATATGTGTATTTTGGTAAAATTCATACAGGTTTTAAATATGATTCACACAACTTTATAAATTTGGGAGATATATGGTTTTTTTTCAAATAGCTCCACCAAAAAGGGGAGCAGCAAAAATTTATAAAAACTTGATCTGCATGCATACATAAGAAGTCTAAATCCCAAGTTTGGTGTCTCTAGCTCTTATAGTCTTTGAGATCTAGGCGTTCATACAGACAGACGGACGGACGGACGGACGGACGGACAGACGGACATGGCTATATCGACTACTTTAGTGGTTCTGATCAATATTTAGGTAACTTTAGGGGGTCTGACACGCCTCCTTCTGCCTGTTACAGAAAATTGCACCCGCACAAAACAATTATACCTTTGTACCTTTGGTACAGGGTATAAAAATACAAAAGTTAAAAATGTTCAGTTTTGGTTCTTATTAGGTGCTGTAACTTTAAATGTAAATTTAAAATCAAATTTTTTAAATTATTTTCCGTTTGTCTTTCGTCTGATATTTTCCATATATTGCTGGGTTAGGAGAATTTGATACTATATAAGCAACAATTTATTTATTTCGGTATAAATATAATAATTATAATAATATCACGTTATATTTAAGCAGTAATTGTTAATAATATAAGTTATATTTGTAGCTTGTTGCCGTTCATATTTCAAGAGTATCTTTTCATTGTTAAAATGGCTGTGGTGAATCCTCACATTTTAAAGAAAGATAAAGTTAAAGAAAAAAAGAAACTTTTGCATCAGCATCATCGCTTAAAAAAGTACGTCTAATTAGAATGAAAAAAATAAACAAACAAAATTTGAGACGAGAAAAATAAAGGGTTAGTCAGTGTTCTGGGTTTTTCTGACCGCTAAAATAATCATCGACTGAAGAACTGTGTTAACACAAATCTAAGGCTGTGAGCATATGTAGGTCAGGGTTCCGTTAGTCAGTGACAATCACAAATCTCTAATAAATAGTAGTAACACATCATGCGGCTGGGGATACATATTATGTATTACATAAACAGTAAATATAACATTTGATATACATGATTGCTTAAAAGTGAGGCCCAGCGTGTATTCCCATATTAGAGCCGCGCAGCAGCAGTAATAAAGTATTGATAAAGGTCAAACTTTGGTTGGCTTTGTGGTGATAAATGAGCGGTCAAGCTGGCGCAGAACTACCATAAGCTTTATGCACTCAAACAACTGTAATTTCTCACAATCGTGTCCAAGCTTCGAAGGACAAGAAGGGGACTCTGGGCTCGGCTCTTCATAGCAAAACAGTAACCTCATGCACCTCGCCTTAAGGCAGTTGGGATGCTATAAACCGCAATACTTGAGGGTGCACGCGTGCTCAGAATATAAAAGTATGCTCTACAGGTTGTGCCTCAGTGGATCGATGTATTTGCTGAACAATCCGTCGCTGAGAAAACGAAAACAGCTGTTGAGAAAGGCTTTAAGCGCCATTACATCTCGAGGCTGCGTTAATGGCATATATGTACATATGTAGCTATGATATGCGGAATAGTATTGCTATACAGAGCTTTTCTACGTTAATTCGTGCTATATTTAACAAGAAATAAAGCTAACTTCGACTCACCAAAGTTTATATACCCTTGCAGAATTTAAATAAAAACAAGAAAGGAAGCTAACTTCGGCTCACCGAAGTTTATATACCCTTGCAGAATTAAAATAAAAATTAACACCGAAATTCTGTAATTATAATTAGTGGCCAAATCTCGAACATGATGAAAATGGTTTGAAAATCGGCTAAGTTATGTTTTCATACCCTTGCAGGGTATATTAATTTCAGTCAGAAGTTTGCAACGCAGTGAAGGAGACATCTCCGACCCTATAAAGTATATATATTCTTGATCAGGATCAACAGCCGAGTCGATCTAGCCATGTCCGTCTGTCCGTCTGTCCGTCCGTCTGTCCGATTATACGCGAACTAGTCCCTCAGTTTTAAAGCTATCCGAATGAAACTTTGCAGTTAGTCTTCTATATACTCTCACTCCTACATATGTCGGAACGGCCGGATCCTACGACTATATCAAATAGCTGCCATAGGAACGATCGGAAGATTTTTCGAAAAAAAAATTATAACTAAGTCAGTTTTCAATATATTTTAACCAAACGTGGTATTTGGCCATTTAGTTTTATTTCAGAATTTCGATTTAAATTTCATGAAAATCGGACGACTATATCCTATAGCTGCCATAGGAACAATCAGGGAAATAAAAGAAAAAATTTTAACTAAGTCAGTTTTCAATATATTTTAACCAAACGTGGTATTTGGCCATTTAGTTT